>JACGAQ010000598.1:0-111350 GCA_014119065.1 Orius insidiosus | reverse complement strand
TGTCGTGCTCGAGGGTTGTTTCGCAACTTCTGTTTTTTATCCGCACAAACGAGAGGTTGAAAGGGTCAGTACGTCTGGGTTCTTTGCACGGTATCCCCCTGTTTTTCAAATGAGTAAGTTTATAAATAGAATTTTTCAACATTTTATCATTAAAGCTACCCCAATAAAGTCTCTAAGGTCATGAATACTGCATTCTCTAAAGTTCATCGCTAATTTCCTTATTTCGTCAAATTGATTCAGAAAATCGATTCTCGCTTATGTAAATGAATTCACTTAAAATATTTACGATTTATTATCCTAAAATGTTTAAAGCGCTCAGAAGACAATGTGGGTAATTAATGACTTGCCCTCAAGACCCCACCCTTTAAAACTACCCCTATACGACTCACACACTTAGTTTTGTACCTCAGAGTTTGTGGTACTCATCCATCTTGTCCCATATGTCGGCTTTTCTTCACGTTATTACCCCTCGTGGGAAAAACAATTTTCTTTGTTTGCGCTCAATTAGATTTTTTTTCGACATATGGCAAACGACCATATTATGTTAATCTTAGACAACACCTTTTTTTTTAAAATTATCTCAAATAAAAGGAAAGTCTTGGAACTGTTTTAGATTAGTATGAAAGTATAAAAGTTAAATTTTTTTTCTTTAACGTTCCGCTTTCGTCCTCTTCAATTCCGGCTTCCGTGCGAACATAAACAAAATTTTTTTAAATAATTAATTCAGGACTTTCCTTTAATTCTTAATTTTGCGTTTTTCATATTTTTTCCGGATTTTTTTTTCGTAATTAAATTAGGTCACGATTTCCCCCTTGAGTGTAAACTCTTGTCATCGAGAGGTACTCGATAGCTTCATTGCAAACATTCAATTACCAAGCTTCAAACATTTCGCCCTTTGTAGAAGAAAAGGTCAAAAAATTGTTTTTTAAAAAAATCCTTTGGATAAATCTCGTGTTAAATTGGATCATCTCTTCTTTTACGTCGGAAATTCCATGGAATCTTCCAGAGTATGCTTCCGTTTGAGTCAACACATGGGTTTTAACTTCGTCAAGTCGTTCGTAGATGGTCGTTCTAGTGGAAAGATGAAAAATTTCTCATATGCCCGATTTGTGTTCGGTATCCTTAACGGGTTATAGGATTGTCCTGTGATGTATTGCCCGAAACCCACAAATTCAACCGCATTCTGACGCATATCTCGGTAGGTTACCCAAATTCTCGAGTTTAACAATTTTTGACCTTTATCTTTAAGTTTTATAGAAACAAAAGATCCCCTTGGCCTAGTTTCATCGTTTAGTACCCAAATAAAAAGGGAATCCACCGATCCAAATACATTAGTCCGAATGCGGCTTCCCGAGTTTAAGCCCCTTTCTCTTTAAAACAAACGGAGACACTTTCCGCTTAATTACAGCGAGGATCTTGTTAATGAAAAAATCTATTTCCAGGGACTCGCATAAATTTCGATTCTCTTTTAATTTAAAGCGTCCCATTTGTGACCGGAAATGAACTCACCTTTAGAAGACAATTAATCACTTACGTCTTTCTATGGTTAATTTAATTAAAAACCGTCGTTTTTTTAAACAAAAACTTTTCAAAGGTTTTTTCAAGTCTTTTTTCTATGAGCCATTTTCATGTTTTAATTAGTAATTAGTGTAATATCTAGTTGGAAAAAAATTTTTTTTGTTCAATTTTTAGATTTACACGTTGAAAATTTTTTTGTTTTTGGTGGTAATTAGAGAAGAGAGCCTGAGGGATGAGGATTTTCGCCCCTCTGGCCCCTGGGGGTGGTGTCTGCGCGCGCAGGGGGTCGATTCATACATTTTCTTCTCGAATTAAATGTTATTCCCTTTCACCTTCATCTTTCTATACCGATAATTAAGTCTTAAATAAAAAATTTTTTTGTATACAAGTTTGCCCTCTTTTTTGTTCCGCTTTCCGTCCCCTCCACCGCTCGGCGGCGGCTCTGAGAACTCCGCGAAAGCGATTCAGTTGCCTCTTGCCGGCCATGGCCACATGTTCTCGGAGCTGTGCCGGGAGACCCTTCGTCGTGCTGTGGCCAGCGGCTACCTCGGGTATATCATTTCGCTCAGGGACCAACTTGAACTCGATCAAGAAGAAGAAGACGAAGAAGGTATTCCCGGTCTCTCAAAAATTTTACCATCCAAAAAAAAACTTACTCAAACTTTTTTCTTTCAAGATGTACACGTTTTCTTAACCCATAATGACCCAGATCACTCGGGAGATCTAACACCATGTTATTCTCCCAGTCTACTTTTAACATGTACAGAAAAAGCAAACATTTCACTAAAAAAATTTTTTTTACACCTTTAATCTTTAAGCTAAAATCTTCCATGTTGACAGTTTTGGGATTGGTTCGGATTGTCAATATTAGCCCGGCGCAATTTCTATGATTCGAACTTTCGGTTGGCCATAAATATTTTAGTTGTAACGCCTCTGTTTTCCATTATTGGTTAAATGTCATCCTGTCTGTGCTCATCCTTCTATCGATTTAGAAAGTCTTCCGCCTTTTTTCCTCTCTTTCTCCCCATAATTAACACGGAGACCTTAGTTCCTGCAGGACAAAACTCCTTTTCGGGACGGCGAAGACGATAAATCAGAGTAATTGACCCAGTTGTCCTCAGCCTATAGGTTTCTTTACCTTCGCCAATTCATGATCTTACAAACTTTCCTCTCGAACATAAAATTTGTTTATTCTGATTTTCTTTGTAATCGAGCTTCTTTGTCGAAACTCATTAAAATCTCTCAAGAACATCCTTCAGTAAACAAACTTTCAAATTTTTTTTAAGTTTTCTTTTTGTCGAAAATGGGATTCAATTTAAAATCGGTTTATGTGTGTGAGAAGGTTAAAACCCTTCAAAACCTCTTACAGCAAGCTTTTAGTAGAATTAACCCTAGTTTCGCTTTTTTCCTAATTTTTCAGTAATCCTCTCAAACATCCATTTTACAGCTTCTTTTGATTCTGTGGTTAAAACCATAAAAGTTTAAAACTGTTGTAATAACTTCCTTTAAAATAAAAACTACCTTGTAATTTTTTACGAACTTCTTTATTCTTCTCAATATCTTTAGTATGCCTTAAGGGGCCAGTTAGGCCTCGTCTCTTGTTTAAATTATCTTCGTAGCCGTCTCAGAAAATAGTTTTTGAAAGAAAAACTTCTACTCTTAAAACTTCTAGTTCAAAAATATTCACGTTCATTTTGTAACATTTTTAATTTTTCACTTTAAAATGTTTGATCAATATGACTTCTATTGATTTTTTGGTTTACAATTGTTATTTTGTGTTAGGTTGTTAATTTTGTTGTTCTTATTTATCAGCTGGTTTATTCGACCTTTTAACGAATCTCGTTACGGTTTTACACGACATAAAGCCTCGTCCAGGAAATCCGCTCAAATTGCCCATACAGGATGGCGCAAATACAATTGATTCGATTCGTGGCCTATAAAATAACTGAAAATTTTATTAGGATCAAAATTAATTAGATACTTAAACCTTGTTTATCTGTTGCTAAATTTTGAGCCTTTTAATTCAAGTTAATTGGATTGAAATACCTCTCGTCAGCCAGCCAAATCGAGGCCTATGAATCACTAGGTCGGAGGTTCGAATCTTAGGTGTGTAGAAGAATTTTTTGTATATCGTCGCGTTAGTTCTAACACCGGCTAAGTCATTTTTCCTAGGTTTTCAGGAGAGCCTAAATATGGATTAATTGCATTGGAATCAATGCATTACCTGTTGGCTAAATCGTGAACTACGCGTTTTCTGTTGGTAATAGGGTTAAACTACCAACGAATTCGATTCTCCACAAAATTTACCATCAGATGCCAAACTCAAAAGTGATAAAAATGACTTATCCTGTGTTAGAACTAACGCGACGAAATATTCTGTTCACAGTTTTCTCTGATCCCGCCACCCTACATTTTGGAGAAATCTTTATTCTAGGCCCATACTTTCTTCCCTAGAAATTTTTCTCAGGAGTTCCCTTTGGTGGTCCTTGGGGGTATAAAAAATCACTGGAAAGAAAGATGACCCCGAATAAAAAGCGTTTTTACGTTTTTTGAAGACTAAAAAACTTGGTATATCCCAAATTTGGAGGAACCTCGGCATTTTCAGTAGAAACCCCCATTTTTATTGGATTTTTGGATGTTTTTCTCGGTTTTTTTGACCAAAGAACTCCCTTTTTTACAGGATTTTTGGTAGTTTCCTTACATTTTTTGACTTTCTGTAACCCCTTTGTACTTGGGGCTTTAGAGTTAGGTTTCACCAGAATTTCTACGAAATAAATGGAAGTAAATTGAAATTTCGAATATTATAACGTTTTGTGTGCACTAAGCCGTTCGTTTCACCGAAATTAATTTCACCCTTTGGGTCTAAACAGTTTAATTCTATAACAATCCATATAAAGAGGTTAAAAGCCTTATTTACGTCAAAGTTTCTATCGATTTTTTATTTTCGTATTTTTAACTTAATATTTTAAACACCGTTGGTGAAATTCGCATTATCGACTTCATATACATAAATCTGAGAACATCATAATTTATTTACCGTTGACGTTTACGACGTATCGATTTTAAATCGTAATTGCCTTCACCGGTTCAACTGCGATTATTCAGAGGAAATTGACAAGATTAAAAGGTACTTTTTATACGTTCCTAGGAGGAAATAAGCCCCGGGACATATTTTTGGGCCTGATGCCAAATCAAATAAAATCAATATGAGGACGAGGTCGAAAATCCGTCATTAAGACATAAAAAGGGGGTAAAAAAGTGATAAAATTTTTATCATTTTGGCCAGTTCGTGATTGCTTTCTGAATTCCCTGGAGGGTTTGTAATACCGCTCTAAGAACTACTTCAATCCCAGACTTTTTTTATATAAATTACTAGGGTGTCCGTCCTGATGAATTATTCATCAAGTACCTTAAGTTAAACAAGGTAAAGGCGTGGCTTCTTCGCTTTTTGATTTGCACCTGAATAGTCTCGGATTATTGTGACAGACGTAATATCAGTAAATTAGACTCGCATGAGACATGAACCTCGTAATTCGTGTCTTCATTAAAGTCGTGGAAAAAGATCTTCCGAGCCTTTTCAATCATTTTCGATTAATCCCTTATCAGGACTGAAATCATCAGCTTTTCGATGAAAATATTGGACTAGGACAACGAGATGTAAATCAAATCGCTTGTCCACTCTATCATAAACTCGATTCCGTCCCATAATAGATATCGGAAAAAAGAAAATTCCAACATAGACCAAAATTTTTGCGGATAAACGGAAGTGATTTTATTTTTAGAGGTCGTTTATTGTGAAAAGAATATTTATTACCTGCATTGGAAATGACGCAGAAATCCGATAAATGTCTTCAGGCACGCTATTCAGTTTTAACCCACAGTATGCGCCCTAAACGTATTCGTACGACATGTCTTTCGGTCATCGACAATATTTATCTCGGATTCCATATAACGAAAGGTAACCCATTTTATTTTTTAAATGGGGGCACCGCTTGTTTTAAATAGGCTCCCGGCTTGTTTTAAGCGCTCGCTCTCCCATTGACTATTAATGGCGATGTAATATTATAATTAAGGGGGAAAAAGGATTCTGAGCACGGAGACGAAAGGTTTTAACTAAAAGTTTCTAATTAAGGCTTCTTTCCGGTCTATCGCTTTTACCTATCGTTTAATCCCCCCATTTCGATATCGGTGGTAAAATCCGATTTATAAAAATCTCAAATACAAAGTTCAAACAATTTTTCACCCCAACAACGTTTTAATGACCTTGTTATTTTTTTCTTCTAAATTGCTCTAAAAGCCCTCAGGCGACTCTCCATAATATTAGAAGTTTACCTCCTTCAAAATATTTTTTTATGTTTATATTTACTTTTTTCCAATTAAAATTTTAAAAAATATTTTGTCCCTGAGCCATTGACGAAAAAAATTTTTCTTTGATTATTCAAAGAGACATTTTAATAACGGCTTTCGTTTTAATGAAAGGTTTTCCGTTTTATCTTCAAGTTGTGAATATTACGTTCCCCATTTCATTCAGTGAGATCAAGTTTAAGTTCACGGGTCTTATTACCGACGGTTTCCGTTTTACGATTTCTCAGCCTCGACTAAACACCCCTCGTGAAAAGCCATAAAGTCGCCCCCGGTATTAAAAAAGCTAAAAATGTCAACTATATTCCGGTTGCGATTTTATTCTCACGCTTTTTTTCCCCTCCAATCGTTTATCATGATGAATTATTTCGAAAAATGTATTCCACCTGGAGATAAACGCGTTCTATACCCTTCGAGGCAAAACCCAAACCGCTATTGAATTATGAACATCCCGTTAATACACCGAAGCCTGTAAACCGACCGGGCTTTTACCCTTTAAATCTAACTCAGACGTCACCGCATATCATCTTCTACAATGGCCTACTTTACTCCTTCATTACTCCAAGTAATTTTACTACTAATAATTTCAACGGCTCAATTTTCCTATTTTGTCGTTTGTAATTATAAGCTTTATAAAAGCGGCTTACAAACAGAAATCAGACAATCTTTTAGTTTCTGTTTACTCTTTGCTAACTAAGCTCGTCTTATCAGTAAATCCGACCTCCTTTACCCTCAGACGTTCAATACAAGTTCGGCCTCCCACTTTGAAACGAAGGGACCAGAAAATTTGTCAAATTATTGTTTATTTAAATTTATTTCCATGGATTTACCCTCTTCACATTTTTTCTAATTTTCTACCCTGTTATTTTTCCTTGAAAATAGCCTTTTTTCTCTCTCTCTCCCCTCCATTTTATAGACCGGAAGTAAGATGTTCATTTGACCAGGCAATAAAAAAAAGGAGATGGAAAGCGAAAATGAAGATAGAAGATTAAACGAGGAGAGTGTTTTAAAAAGGACAGTTGAGGAAATGGAAAGATGAATAATCTCAAATTAGGACAAAATTATGAGTTTGTTGAAATTTTTTAGTTTAAAAAAATTATCTTTTTTTAAATAGGCCTTGAGAGAGACTTCAGGGGAAAAAGAACGTATGAAAAATGCAAATTAGATTTTTCTTTTCATCTTTATGTTAACTTTTTTAAATATGAGTTGACTACTTTTTTTCCCTTTTCCTTCAGAGAAAAAATTTTGCTCTGTAGAAAACGAGGTGGAATCTTAAAATTTTTGGCCGTCTTCGATTTTCCGCCAGCCCTAAATCCTCTAGGACGGGAACTAGCGATTTTTTTGTCGCTTTGTCGCCTGGCGACATTCTCGCGCCTGGTTCCGGGCCTTACACGATGTTTGGAGACTTTGGTTGAAAGGGATTTTCGGTCGCTTTCTCCGTTTTTACTTTTTTCCTGGCTTTAACCTGCCAAAGAAGAATGATAGACGGGACGGCAATTGTTTCGTCTCTGTTATTGACTTAGAGACGGCCATTCGGATGTAGCCGTCAAGCCCATCTTCTCCTATTGACTGCTTGTCCCTATCCGAATTGGTTTTTTGTCTATGATGAATGTATCTCTAGATCCGAAATGGTTTTAAAACAACCAAATATCTTATACGAAATATATTATTTATTCCGAACGTCGATTTCAACGAAGATTGATTGAAATTCTCGCTGAATCTCAAGGGATGAATGCAAACAAGATTAGCATATCAAGGGTTTTCCACAGGAACCAATCAGAGGCTCCTTCTAAAAACACGTTACTAGTGTTGAAATAAAAATTAGTTTGTTAAACCGTGGAGGTTTATTGTTTTATTCAACGGCCCTTTGCCAAGGGTGGTAGTCAAAGGAATCGTTTTGTTCTTGAGGCCTATTGTTTTCCCGCGTCCTGAACCCCTTCAAGTTTCCCTTTTCCGTAAACTTCACTCCCTTTTTATCCGCCCGAATCGACGGGTAGAAGTTGATCCCGAGCCCGTTGAATGAAAAAATTGCGAAATCGACTTTTCTCTCATTTTTTAAGCGATCAAAAGTTCGTCAATATGATGAATGAGGCCCCGTGGAATAATTTCTATTTAATTTAGTTTTTAATCTGTCTTTTAGATTTTTACCCTTTTATATTTTGAAGGTCAATGAAGAGACAACCGGTGGCATTTTCGACCTACCCTAAGGTCAAATATTAAACACTTTTCTGTTGAACATTTTGAGTTTTTTTTTAAGGTGGCTGTTTTATTGTAAAGATAATTCCAATTTTAACTTTTATGTTTGGAGGGGGGGCCACCGTTTATTAAATTATGGCAATGGGGTCGCACTAAGCCCCCGCGTTAATAGCGTCGACGAGGGCGGGATGCACAAAAGAGAGACGCGGACCCGCAAAACCGGATTTTAAGTGTACTTATCATGCAAATTCCTCTCTCTTTTACCCCCGCTAGGTCTAACTATACCCTCTGTTAAATTAATGTCGGGTCGCGATGGAATGGGCGGTTTTTTAGGCGGTAAAAAAAAGGAAAGACTTACCCCTACCCATTGTCCCCAGGGATGATTTTGACCGGTCTAAAACGAGGAACCATTTAAACCCCTCTCTCAAATCCCACCCTTTCAGAGAAGGCTTTTGGAACTTTTGTTCTCCCATTATTTTTTCCCGTTCTCATTTTCCAATTAAAGCTTCACCTTTGTGTAAGAAAAAAAAACACAAACAAAAAGATATTTCACTTTCAAAAGGGTTGAAATGAACGTTTTCTCTAGCACGGGAAGTGAATATTAAGGTCAGAAGAAAAGTTTAATTTTTCATCACTTTTTTATTTCTTTCAATACACAACTTAAGGGAAATTTTTCCTCTAATATTGATCTTTTTTCTAAAAATCTGACACGCTACTACTAGGCCACGCATAAATTTTTATTGTTCAAGTCTCCCACTCAAAAACTTTCTTTATGTAGAATCTTTATCACCCTTCTATAAAATTAAACCATTTTAAATTTTATGGTTAAGGAATAACTTTAAAATAGCCACGTTATAAACTAAAATAGTATCGAAAGACATTACTTTAAGATGTTGGAGTTCCTTGAAAAGTTGTAGTACTTTTTATTTACGCCCCATAAACTCTTCCCACCCCTCGAAAAAAACAGACTTCTACCTTGACAGCATTGCGGCAAAAGCGGAAGTCGGAATCGCGTGCTGAAAGAAGTCGTCCCATCATTTTTACAAGGAAAAGAAGAAAAATCTTTAAATAGACGTTAAAGCGCTTGGAAAATGCAAATGTGGAGACGTGAGGGATTTACTAATATCTTTAAAACAAACCCTCTTTGAATAATTATTCCCTTATGTTAACAAATATATCCAAAATTGAATATAGATGTATTCTGACTTGATAACCCTGCCCGATAAATAATACATTCGCATTTTTTTTAGGACTGCATATTTTCGATATGCTAAACCTGCAAGTCTTACATGCCATGCAAAAGTGTATTCTGTACTTCTCAAGAAAAGCGTAAAACAACGTGAAGGTTTTAGTTTGAAAATCCTTTTGTGTCGAGCACTTTTCTTTCTCCTCTATTTGTCACCCTTTACCACCGTCCATTACCTCCCCGAAGAATCGTCTCCTTCCAATACCCCCAACGTCACAATTTATTGATTAAAATTTATCAGTCGATTTTATAAAATATTTAACGAGTTTACGCTTTCATCGAAAAAAATCGAGATCCACCTATAAACTTTTTTTCTCTCTCTTTTTTTTATTTTATTTAATGAGTGCCGTCGGGAATGCTCTAGACCAGGGCTGCTAACTCCGCCAAGCCAGATAACCGTGATTAAAAGCAATATGCTTAAGTAAAGTTTTTTAGACTTCAAAAAACGAGATATTGAAAACCACATTTTATCGATTCGTTTCGTTTTGTTATCAGTTTTTTTTTTTTTTTTTTTAACAGAAGAACGCCATTTTTATACTTAATTTAGTTGGCTGTCACAAAGGGGGAGGGGGGGGACCCTGCGGGGCTCTCGCCATATTGCCATGGCGCCCTTTCGGAGCAACTCCTGAGGAGTGGCCTTTCCAATTTATCCATTGATTTTTAGACGATTTATTTGGAATTAACTTTCAAACAAAAATCTCCCACCCAACCCGGGATCGAACCCCGGTTCCGTGGCGAAATTCCAACGAACCCCCATTTTTATACAATTTTGTGAGTTTTGCCCGTTGGCTAAATGTTGGAATCTCTGCTGTGGTTTTTAATTTTACATGAAGTTGACGTGATCAATCTTCTTCATTTCTTAAAATGGAATATTTTAGCAATCCAAGACATTTTAAATTAGCCTAGTTTGAAATCGATCCGATAATTCGTTCTTCAGGATCAAACGTCTTCGACTAATGATTTGCAAGATTAATTACTTCAAAGCAAAACGTCATTTTTACGTCAAATTAAATATTTGTCCGTCCTATATCTTTGTGCAGATTAGTTTAAAATGGGATTAGTAAAAAAAGGGAATAAATTCAATTTTCACTGCGGCTTTTATTTTATTTGGGCTCTGAAGCTTTTGTTTTTTTAATTGTGTATTGATAGAATAAAATCCTAGTTCCAAGTCTGGGGAAAAAATAAATAAAGTTCTGTAATTGAGGGGAACATTTCGGTTGGTTGGTATTCCTCTCGTTAATCAAAAGGTTCGATTAACTAAGGTGAAATGGGTTTATCCGAGATTAAATTTATCTTAGAACGCATGGCTTGATCCCCTCATTAAAGCGTTTTCCTTTACAATTGCCGATATCAAAGTAAACTTTTTGTCTCAAAAAAAGTGGCCCGTTTTATCACCTTTCTGCTCTATCCCTTTAGGGTTGCTCCGGATACGTCCAGTTTCGTTCCGGTTCATTTCCTTCGGGCTAACGAGTAAACCCTTTATCGACACCCAAGTTACCCACTCTTCCCCTTAATTATACGTTTCAATGCTTCTTAATTCAGTTTCTTAATAGGTTTCCAAATTCTGCCTTTGTGTCTTTCATTTTGAATCGAAAAATTGAGGCTTCTAAGAATAAAAGTGAACAACCGTTTGATTCAAACGTCATATTGTCGACGTCTGATAAACAATGTCGCTTGTCACCGGGTGCTTTTACGTCCGTTTGTCGGAACGATAGCCCCCCTTTTTTAATTCATTTGTCTTTTTTCAATGTCCAGATGAAGTCTTCAAACTTCTCTTCCTTTAAACCTTTCCTCTTTTCCAACGTAATTTATCGTTCCCGAACAGGAAGCTGGATAAGAGATGTGCCGTGTTTTAAGTAAATCATTCAGATAGGAAGATCCTCTTTCGAAACTAGGCCAAGCTTTAACAATTTATTCATTTTTACCATTAACTTGATTTATTTTTGTTAAACGTATTTTTTTGTTACAGCGGGCGCTACTCCTGTCGACCCTAAACAGAACGGCCGGCCGTCATCCGCTAAACAAGGTAAACTCTTTTTTAATTAAAAAAATTTTTTATAACATTTTTAAAAAAATAAGGTCTTCATTGGTTCGCCGAGTGCGCTTTGCCAGCCTATGAGAAGAGGCGGCCTAAATCAGACGGTACTCTTTTAAAATCAGTTGTGTATTCTGGAGTTGTTTTGATAGATTCTCTTTTTTATTGAGAAAAACGCTTTTTAACCTCCAAAATGCTACTAATTTTTTAATTTCTTCGTGTGGTTGTTTTTCAACTGATCGATAGAACGTTGAAGGAGCCTTCGGACCAACGTTTTAACCCGAGTCTCTGTTGTGTGGTTTAATCGTTGTTGTCTATTGCGTGGAACTAATTTTCTGAGATAACCAATTTCGTTGGTTTATTCAATGCATGTTTAAACTGGTTCAAAATTATTCTCTCTACACGCTACGGTTGGCTTATGATTTTACTTGCTGTGGTCTTCTTTGGATAAAAGGATTTTTCCTGGTTGTGATTTTCTCAACTTTTCAACTTAGTTGATTTCCATGTCATTATACAAATCCTGGATTAAGAAAGGGTTTTGATACCTTATCAGATTCCCAAGGATTTCTATGTTAATGGACTCAAAACAGACGGGAATTTTAATGCAAATTTATCATCCGCAACCACTTGAGAGATTTAAGAAGGGAACACTCAAGCCGATATTGACAGGGGAATATAAAATAGGGTTAAAATATTCACTTTTGAGAGATAAAAAAAAGGATGTTTTGAGTGTGCGCTAACCTGTTTTGTCGGTATTGCTTGAAAATATAGAATAATCTAATTTATTGTTGGGGTTAGGTCCCGCTGCAGGTACATCTTCAGGACTTTGGTTTGCTGATGATCCCGGCGTAGAAGGTAAAAAAGACTCAAAAGCTGCTGGCAAAAATTTGTTGTGTATAGGGTGTTAAGAAAAATTGCATGAACCCCTTCCTTAGTTTTAGTCTTAAATGAATCATTTCATTTATGAATTAAAAATTTTAGGGAAAAACCACGGTTAGTAGGTCACGATAGATAGAAAAAAAAATAATGCACCTGGGTACATCCTTTCTTGTTACTAATATTGTTGTCGGCTTTACTGTGTTGTTGCTAAAACTGCTTTTTAAATTCAGGTAAAGACGGGTTACAAATCGACCGCGAAGAAAGGCTTCGAATCCTTCGCGAGAAACAAAATGAAGAACGACAGAAAAAACTTGACGAGCTCAAACAGCAAGCGCTCGCCGCTCAAAAGTTCCGCGAGCAAAAAGAAGAGGAGAGAAGGAGGAGGATGGAGGAGCTGAGGATGCGCGACACCGACCGACGGCACCAGGTGGAAGAACGGAAAAGGCAAATATGGGAAGCGGAACGAGACCGACGAGACGCGATACTTCGCAAAAATTTAGTAAGTCTTTTTAAACCCTAAGTTTTAATTTTATAAATGTTTTATTTTCAGGAGCGAGAAGCTAGAATAGAAACAAGAAGAAAAAATGAAAGAAGTCAGATTGTATTTGCATTTGGAAGTTCAACACCTCGTATGCTTGAACCTGGAGAAGCTGCTCCATATTGGGCGACCCGAAGGTAAAAAAAAATTATTCCATGTTATATTTTTCACAAATAATTTTTTAGAGCAACATCTACTACGAATGTGATGTCATTATCGTTGTCTGCGGCTGCTCCTGGCCCGTTGACCAGGAGGTCCTCAGAGCGAGAACTCGACGGAAGTAAAAAACGAGCGACTTCTGCTGGAGGGATCGAACGTAAACCCCAACACGGTAACCACAAAGCAAAATTACACAATTTTTCCCCCCTTGCATACGCACTTGTGTGAATGCACATTTCCCACTAATACACCGAAGTCGCGAAAAAATGAAAAAGAAAAATATCCAGAGTATGTTTTCCAGATCCTCTACGGATGATGAGCTCTTCGGTTTACGAAGTGTTCCATTGGGGTCTCTCCCCAACGGGAAACGAAAGATCATTTCTCGGTTCGTAATTTTAAAAAAGCAAAACGAAAAAAAAATGAAAAAAAAAATTGCTTAAACGACTTAACTTCTTTTTGTCTAAAACGTGTGACCTTAACTGTTTGCCTAAAATTGTTTTTTTGATTTTTGAGGTATGAGGAATGTCCTGTCTTATGTTTATTATTTTAACAAAATAACCTTTCCGTAATTTTTTCGTCTGGTATAAAAATTTCTTCAGGAAGTTTTGTTTTTGTGTACAATTAAGAAAAACGCTTTAACGCTTTTATATTTTGGCAAATGAACTGAACTCTGCCGTTTTTTTTTTTTAATTAAAACGAATTTTATCAATTTTGTAGTGTTTTGAATTTATTTTTTTCTGTAGAAAAAGCATGAAGTAAACTCTTTTGAAAAAATTTTTAGGGTGAGTTTTTGCGTGCTTTTGTTTTGAATTCGGGTTGTTATTAAGCTTTTACAGTTAGTTCCCCTAAAAAAAATTTATTTAAAAAAAATCTATTTTAGCACCCATCACAGGATTAGCTTTTAGTTATTAATAATTTGTCTCCTTTCGTTATTAAAATTTAAAAAACCTAGATTTTATTTAAATTTTTTTTAAATTATTGTTATTTTATTGAGTAGCATTCATAGTTTTTTTATTGATGGCAATTTCTGTTTTATTTTGGCACTTTTTGTTTGCTAAAAACCTTTTTTTTCATAATTAATGCCATTTTTACCACAATTTTTGTTTACAGATCTTGCTATTTTAGTGCTATGTACAAAAAATGCTATAAATTATTGTATATTAAAAGTAGGACATCTTTTTGCATAGTAGTTTAGTGGGTGATTTTATTTTTAAAAGCTGTATTTAAGCTGAAGTAAATGCTGATCCTGATGGTTTAGATTAGATTTTTTTTAAATTTTTTTGTGGGGATACTAATGTAAAGGGAGCTTAAGAGGTTTTTTGCTTGTTTTTGCGGTATGTTTGGATGTTTTGTTGTTCTATTTGCCTTATACAGATGACCCTGATAGTCCAATGGGTGGTACAACGTGGAGGAAAGACGCAGCAAGAAGGAAAACGGATTTAACGCCGACAATCCCCGCACCGAAGGACGGGATCCGATCGCCGCCGTCATCGGCCGGAAAGAAAAGTTCACCAGGTAGGGCATTCTCGATGTCTCGCCTCGACATCTTAGCTTCCCCACGCCGTCCGAAACTCCCGGAGCCTCACGCGCCGATTTCGAAAGGCGTCGAGGTTTACAAATCGATGTCCGTCCTCCCCGGAAGCGACAAATCGTCCAAAAGCTCGCTCAAAGGGGCCAAAAGCATGCTTCATTTAAGTCCGACCCCTCCACCAAGAGCCACCCGGGCCGAAAGACTCAGGAAAAAAGCGAGGGAGATGGCTCAAAAAAGCCCTGAGGGTTCAGGTAAGTTTTGTGTTTTTATTTCATCAACTACTCAACACTGACGACTTTCCCTTCATTTTAACGATACTCAAAAAGGGTTCCCCATGACCTATGGCTGCCTGAATTACCAAATCCTCAGTTTTTAATAGACTTTCATCTCTATCTTCCATAAAATTACAGCATTTATAACCCAAGAAGCTCCAAAGACATTAAAATCTAAAATTTCACGCATGAAAATTCATTAAATTTAATTGCTTCTTTCACAATATTTTTATTTTACCATTTCATAATTTTTTTTTCTCCATTTTTAATAATAATTCAAGTCGTCAGTGATTTGTTTTTCATGTTTTATTTTATTTATTTCATATCTTTTTGTTGTTTTGTACATTTTGGTCTTTTTATGTTATTACGCATGTAGTCTCACTCATAATTATTAAAAATATATTTGCTTCACTTGCATGGCTTTTCATTTTGGTTTTTGAGGATACGGAATAAGGCAAACTTCAAAATTGTAAGTAAAATTTAGTATATAACGCTTTTCGGTGGAGGCTCATCAATTTCCGGGTAAGGATTTTCCCCCAGATTCCTATATTTTCTTAAACTGTTCATTTCATTTGAATAACACAAGAACAAAGCTGAATAATTAAATAAATATAAAAAGAAAGGAAAGGTTTTTTAAATTCTTTTAAATCGCACACTCACGTGTGTCCCACATAGCACTATTTAAATTGACTTTTGAGTCCTAAAATGTTGGATCCTTTAGAATTTGTTTTTTTGTTTCCGCCCTTCCCCTGAATCCTGTAGGAGTAAGAAGCGGCGAATTGACTCCCTCAAGGCCTCAAAGTTCGATGTCGCAGCATAGCATAACAAGCAACCTCTCTTCAGCCTCGGCCAGCCTTCGTAACAGGTCTTCTATGACGCCGCGGCGACCCAGGCCAGTCAGCATCGCCGTTACTGGCGTCAGTTCCGACAAAAGTAAGACGTCGTGTAATTTCGAGTGGATTTATTATTAATTTTAATGTAGTCGCTTTCTTAGTTAATCATTTAATTTTTTAAATTTCTTATTTTAATTATTCTTTTTATTTAGGTTTAGATAGAATCAAATCACCTGGTGTTGGAGGTGTCGATAGGCCTCCTTTACCTAAAGTTAACTCAGCCAAGAAACCCCTTACATCAAAAGTTGACACTCCTCCAAAGAAAACTACTGAAAAACCTAAATCTGCTAAGGTAAAGACATCCAAAAACTTAATTTTAAACTTAATTGTTTTTATTTTAGAGCTCGGCATCAACTACACCGAAAGCCACAACGCCTCTTCAATCCCCGATAGTTGAAGTAACCGAAACTGCAGTCACAAATACCACAGTCACTGAAGAAATAGTCAAAGTAGAAAAAGTAAGTTTTGCTAAAATAATGTAAGAAAAGTTTTAAATTTTTTTTAAAGGAAATTGTCACAAACAAAATGGTTGAGGAAGTAAAGGAAGTAAAAGAAGAAACTGAAATTAAAGAAATAAAAGAAGTCAAGGAAATAAAAGAAGTAAAGGAAGTCGAACCAAAGAAAGAACCAGAAGCTCCAGAATCCATTCCTGAAGCTTCCCCTGAACCGAAACCTCAAGAAAAGTCTCCAGAAAAAGCCGCAGAAAACGATCTCGAACTTGCCGAAGCTGACATGTCTGGTAAAACCATAATTAAAACTAAAAATTAATTACTAATTGAGTTTAAAGCTTCGATGATAGCGAAAGTTCGTATCACGACTGAAGAAGCGGCGAAGGCGGCTTTGGCGGAGAGAAGGAGGCTAGCGAGAGAGCAGGCGGAACGTGAGGCTGAACTCGAACGTCAGCGAATTGAAGCGGAAAGGCTCGCCGAAGAAGAAAGACTCAGAAAAGAAGAAGAAGAGCAAAAACGCATGGAAGAAGAACAACTGAGACTTTTAGAAGAAGCCAGACAAGCCGAAGAGCTTAGATTACAACAAGCGATCGAGGTAAAACCAAACCAATCTCAATTTCTAATTTCATTCATCTTCATTTCAGGAAGCGAAAAAACGTGACGAAGAAGAAAAAAAAAGAAGAAGAACTCAAACAAAAAATAGAAAAAGAAGAAGCTGAACGAAAAGCGAAAGAAGAAGCCGAAAAGTTAAGAATAGAAATGGAACAGAGACTGAAAAAAGAAGAAGAAGACAGACAAGCTAGAAGAAAACGAGTCGAAGCAATCATGTTACGAACTAGAGGGAAAGGAAGCGTAACTTCAAACACAGCTACCTCAAAAGTAACTTTTATTATATGCATTTTCAAATTTTTTATTAAATTCATTTTAGGACGGAGAAGAAGACGAAAGCCCGCCCGAAGAGACGAAAAAGTCGCCCGAAGGCGAAACCGTAAGCGATCAATTTATCAATTCTGAGCGAAGTCACACCGATGCGAATACGACTAATGTTCAACAAAACAATAAGCATAATGGCCATCATTTAAATGGCTCTTATAATTCTACAATGTAAGAAATCTTTCTTTTATTTAATTTTTTAACGGTGCTTTTCTGTGAAAAAAAAAATGTTATTTAAAATTAAAGGAAACTGTCCAATTGATAAAAATGTAGTCAGAGGGTTGAAATTTCAGAGAATTTTAATATTGAAAAAATATCCGTTTTCTCTTAAATTTTAGTGATTTCCTTCTCATAAATTGTGCCAAGATTTAGGTTCTCCTCCCCTCCAACTACTGTTTTTCATCTGGAGCTCAAAATTTGTTGTTTTTTCTGTATATTTTTGTGAGCCAAAAAATGTAAAAGTTAAAATAGAATGTTATGAAAAATTCCTATGTAAAATCTCTTGTTATTCGCCCCCATCCTTTTGAGCCCATGTAAGTTTTCAAAAATGTCTAATTTTCCGATAGTGCATGAAAAAGGGTATAACAAATATACAAAGTTTCGCATGTAGTCTTGATGATAAAAATAAATTAAAGAAATTATTTTAGTTAGGATAGATGGGTAGTATTTTTTAAATATTTTATTATATTTCTACCAGTTAGCTGACCACTTAAAGAGTTTTTAGTCTAGAATTTTACAATAAAAACCTTTTAGGTAGATTTCTTTTCTTCGAAATCTGCCAAATTATTGTTTTCTTGCTATTAATTTTGATTTTATATTTTCAGTACCCAGAATAATGTGACAAACTCGTTGCTTGTCAATCTGGGTGAAGAGCGGGTGGGTCAGATCCTGGACCTTGAAAACGGCGGGAGCGGAAAGTTACCTTCTGAACAACCTCAGTTTATACCGCAATTCCAGGAAAAGAAAGAACCGCAAACAGTGAACGGTAAAAATCAATTTTAAGAAAAAATTTTATAATTATTTTATTTTTTATAGATTTGCTGTCTTAAATTTGTTTCGCACAAACAGAAGAAGAGTTAGTCGTTCGTCAAGTTTTAAAATCTTCTTTTCGTCTTAATTATCTGGCATAAATTTTTTTTAAAAACCGACCAATTATTTCGCTGTGAGCGTTCACCTTTTTTTTTATTATTTTGTAGAAAAAAGACTGAGTTTATCGGAAACTTTTGGAAAGTCAAATTTTTTTCAGTCTATTTTTGGTCCGTTGAATATTTATTTTGTTTGACCTATAAAAATTTTTTTTGTTTTTGTATGTTTAGGAATAAAGTCAAAAAAATATCATAATTGTGATTTCGTTTTTTTAAACATGTTCTGATTTTTTCCCTAGATCGCTTGTAGTGTACATAACACAAAAATGAGCTTCTAACATTGTAAATTGCATAATTAATTATATATAAAAAATTTTTTTCAAAAGGTTCCCTTTTGCTGGTGTATGATAAATGTGAAAAAATAACAATAAAAAATGTATTTATTATATCACGTTTTTGATGATTATAAAATTTAATATTGTATATAGCGTTATAGTTTTTTTTGTGCATTATGATTTTTCTCTTTTTTGTTAAAAAAATTAATAATTTCTTTTTTGTTCACTAGTCTAGATGAAATAGGGGGTGAAAAAAATTGACATTGCACTATTCGGGTGTAATCGCAATTTTCAACATTTTTTTTTGTCTTCTAATTTTTTTTCTTTTTTTTTAAACGTTTAAGTGCCTTTTATGTGCAGAAAACTCATTGAATGAATGACAAAATGAATTATATTATATTTAAATTCCCGTTATAACAGAGGTAATCAATGTGCTATGGAAAAGCGATAATTCGAACGGTGTTATTTAATACTATTAATTATAAAATTATGTAATTAGATATTATATGTTTTAATAATAATAAATTTCTCGTTATAAAAAGCTGTTTTTTTTTAAGTTACCTTAAATAAACAGGGTTGCTTCCCACTAAAAAAAAGAGCAATCTTTTTTGGAAAATTTAAACTAAAAATAGAAAAATTCAGTGCAGCTCCAGAAAATGCTATAATATCCTACAGATTTTACTTTCCATAGATGTTAGATTAATTAATCATTTTTCTCTGAGGAAAATTACATGGAGGGTATTACAATAACTTATCTTTGAGGAAGTTAAAAAGTTTTTTCTCTTAACCTTTTCAATGAGAAATTATTGAATTGCCCTTCTTGAATGGTTTTTGAGGGATGGCCATTCAGATTCTGTAATGGAATACTGAACGTTGCCTGTGGTGCTGTATGTCACTGTTTTTTTATCTTTCGCAATTTTTTATCTCATTTTTACTGAATTTTCACAGAATCTTCCTTCTGTAGTTATCTCAAAAATTCCTGGAGCTTTTTATGAGACTGCCAAAAATGGTGGAGAGTTGTCTGTCTAAAGCTAATGACCTCTCCTTTGAATAAGTTCCCTTGGGGGCCTTCAGACAACTTTCTCAGAAAGCAAATTTTGGTGATACTCTCAAGAGGTTTTCGAAAACCTTCCACACTTCACGGGTTCAGTCGGTTTCAGCTATAAGTTTTTGCGAATTTCCCTACTTTTAAAATGAATCTTTCCCTTATTTTAAGACAGGCAATAGCCACTTTTAACAAAAATTCCTTTAATTTTACTCAGACTGTAAAAACATACACTACTGAAAATAGTCATTTAATATTATATCAAAGTCTTATTTTAGGTAGATTTTAAAAAAATAGAAATCGATTTCTTTGAAATATTTTTGAAAAAATTTGTACAGGTAAGACGTTTATGGTGTAGAGGCGCGTGCGCTGCCCTTTTGGATGCCGCAATTGAAGGGGTAGATTTGGAGGGTGGGCTCTGTAGGGTTAGAGATGGAGGGGATGGAGGCAGGAGAGAAGCCGCCTGGAAAGAGGCCGGTCGCTCTCATCCTCGACCTCGCGGCAGACGACACCGGAATCCGCTCAAGTCATGATCCTCACTCCCCGATGGAGGGAAGCAGCCTCGGCGAGACATGGAAAAGAGTCGGCTCTTGGCGTGGTCCGATGGGCGAACCTCCGTCCCGCCGACGTGAAGAAGCCACCGCCCTTTTGAACTTACAGAAGAAAGTCGGGACCGACAGGATGACGAGGATCACGCCGCAACAACAACAAGCACACGCCGCTGCCGTCGCCGCCGCTCAGAAGCGTGGAAACAGACCCCATCTGCTTCACAAGGTTATTTAGAAAAAACAACAAAATTTAAATTTGCTTCTTTTCATTAAAACGTCATCCTTTATTCATTAATTACCATAAAACGCAAACAAAAACCTCCGAAGCCCCGTCACTCACTAAAAAAATTCAACGGTCATCACTCACCGTCAGTCATCACTCATCGCAAATTGCATATTTTTTTTATACAAATTTCAAAACTTAACTTTTAAGTGGAAAAAGAGGGGAGGAGGGGGCAGCAAGTCTTCGTCGTTGTGTTTTCCCCCTTCAACTTATGACTTTTCCTCAAGAATTTTCAAAATTGATCTCCACCATTTTATTATTTTGTTGCTTAATTATGCCAAGAGAAGTTATTACGATACCCTCCATGTCTCTCTCTCAGGGAAAGGGTCTTTCAGACCCCAGAGAAAAATTTTACCGATCATGAGGTCTGTGGTGCCAGCCGGCCGTCTGTCTCATTTTTTCTAGAACACTTCACGGCTACAATTTCATCCAGTTTTCAAAATTTTCACAGAATCTTCCTTTTATTATTATTTTTTTTTTTAAATGCAACAAATCATGTATTTGTAAAACATTCAGGAGCAAAAAAACTTAAAAATATAGGAGCTTTTTTTCGAAGTACGAAAAAATGGCGAACCCTTAAGTTTTGTTTAATGTCCTACGGCTTAACTATTGGTCCGATCTTCTCCATTAGGCCACTCCTTCAGACCAATCAGAAGACTTAAAAGCAGTTAGGCCACTCCTTCCTACGAATCATGAATTTTCTTGTTAAATTAATTTATTGAAGTAAACAAAATTCATAGTACAATACATAGAGAGAAATTTAGCCTTTACACGCCCGTTCTGTAAAGCCTGTCCGGAAAAAACAAAATTGAAATTTTTAGATTAAGGAAGAGATTCTGCGACTTTGAGCCACAAAAACATAAAAGAAACGACAAAAGAGAATTTTATTTTTCCTCCATGATGAGGACTTTGACCTCACAAATTATGTCTCTCCGATGTTTTTTCCCCCTTTATCGTTCTTTATGTTTTTGGGAAACCACCGGAATTTCGGAAGAGTAAACAAACAAATCGATGACGTACAAATTAAGCCCTCCCGCGTATAAATTAGCTCAAATTGAGGTATTCTATAACGCTATGAATCATTCATAAGATTCCTCCGGGATAATAAAAACATTTCAAAAAATTTCTTCAATTTTCTTGTTTTTTGTTGACTTTAATTTCGTGGAATTAAAGGCGATAAAGGCGCGGGTGAAAAAGGCGGGATGGGATTAATTAGCCTCCCTAATTGCAATAACGACTACATGGACGGGGGTGGGCGTTTTTTTCCATCATTTCCCACTGACCCGGAAACTTTTTTTTTTTTCATTCGCCATCGCTATTTACTTTGAGCAGGAGGATTAATCCTGTTTCCCAGGTCTAAATTGAAATCTCGAGAGGGGACATGTCCACTTTTTTTCCTATTTTCTACCTTGAGTTTTGCTTTAATCTGTATTATTTAAAAAAATATTTTTAAACAAATAGAACGGCTCTCTATTTGTAGGTTGACCTTTTTTGTCTAAAAATTAAAAATCTCTTCTTATTTGTTGACTAGGTCTTAAAATCACGATAAAAACTGTCTATTTTTATTTAAAAACACCCTAATTTTAGGTTAAAAAATGCCCATTTTTTCATTGTACCTTTGTTATCTTTGGGTCACGCGACGCTTGACCTTCCGATTTCGTAGATTTCACCGGGGAAAGAGCGGATCCGGTTAAGTTTCATTTGTACAAAAGTCGAGGTCGCATGTCAACTGACTTTTACCTGAAATAATAACGAAAATAGAAAAAAAAATTTATTGCCCGAAAAGAAAATGTTCTTAAAAGACACGAAAAAGTGCGCATTTTTGGAACAACCTTTTGAAGGTCTTTTTTTAGAAAAATGACCGTCCTTCGTGGGTGTCTGGTCAAAGTCTTTGACTCGGAAGTTCAGGGTTCAAATCAAGGCAAGTTTTTCTGGAATAGTCTAGGTTTTTTTAGGTTTTTCAGCCTTCAAAAAACGAGATATTTTCCCATCTAGTAAAGAGCATTTTTGACCAGAAACCCCCACTTCTACATGATTTTTATGAGTTTACATCGGTTTTTGACATAGAAACCCAATTTTTAGTGGATCGTCGGACACATTTTTACAGGTTTTTGTTAGTTTTTCTCCGTTTTTTCCCAGATCAACCCCATTTTTAAGGATTTTTGGAGTTTTCCTCTGTTTTTTGACAGAGAACCCCCACTTTTCTAGGATTTTCAGGAGTTTTCCGCGGTTTTTTTTACAAGAAAACCCACATTTTTATAGTTTTAGAGGAACCTGGGCGTTTTCTCCAGTTTTCCTCCAAATTTAAGAGCAGGCTTGGCAATGTTAATTAATTCTAAGTAAATTTTGGTTAGCGATAAAGATTAATAAGGGCTTTTAGAACCAAAAAAAATCGATTTGTCCCATAAAAAGTCCCATAAAACGTCTAAATTTTAATGTTGTTCAAACTGGATAAACCAAAAGGGGTCCGCCTCACATTTTGAGCTGCAAAAAATCTCTGGTCTATTTGATTCTCTTACTATGGCAAAAGCCGCCGCCACTTGGGCCCTTCCCCAGCTGCCCGAGGCCAGCTATAAAGCCCCGAAAAGTAGCAAGAAAGATACTTTTTTTTATCAAACAATTCACCAATAATAGAGGAAGAAATGACCGTGATAACGGGTATCTCCCGACGCGTTTCGGCTTTAAAAGCATCGTCAGGTGAGCTATTCTCTCTACCACAGTCATTTATATCTTTTCACTGTAAACATATCTCCGAGAGATTTAGTGGATACTAAAGCCGGAAACAAACCGTCTCCCTAAAGCTCACCGCCGCCACCGTTCTCCAATAGATAGAGCCACTCACCACCTCATTATTGGTGTTTAATTTTTATAACAGATTTGCTGCCATGGTATTAGTTTACATTTACATTTTAATTTTTATTGCGTCTATATTCCGCAAGAAGTTGATTTTACTATCAAACAATTAACCAATAATAAAGGAAGAAATGACTGTGATAAGGGGTTTGATAGTAAAATCAACTTCTTGCGGAATATAGACGCAATAAAAATTAAAATGTAAACTTTTTTTATTGTTTCCATAATTTTTTTTCCATGAATAATTGTTTAAAAGAAGACATCATGAAAACTTTCTAGTTTATCTTCTCTATGGGATTATTAAGCTTTTGTCCAGGAATTGGAGTTTTAATTGACTTCAAGCTCGGAAGTCTTAAAGTCGAAGCTTCCTGATAAGAAAGTAATATTTTCAACAAAGTTTCCAAGAATAAAGCTCCCTGCGGTTAGCCCCTAATGTATTCATAGCTTCAGGTTGAGTTATCTCGTTTCTAGTTTACATTTTGAGTTTGTCGACCCCGCTTATAGAAATTTCAATTACGTTTTTTATAAGCAATTTCGTTGTATCAAGCAAAATTGCTGTTTTAAAAAGGGAAAAGGCCATTAACCCTTAAAGACCTTTTTCTTGTCTAAAAAGTTTCTCACAAAGCCTTCCCTTTTTTAGCATTTCCCTACTTCGGACTCATGTTTGTATTCGATTGAGCGTAAATATAGCCTTCGAAAGTCCCCGATAAAAAAGTTTCTCGTTCTCTTGAGTTCAATGGACTTAAACATTAACGGGCGATAACTTCTTAAGCGCCAACTTGAAGAGCCCGATGGGAACAGTAAAAACATCCATGACCTTTATATCCCCGAGAGTCAATCGTGAAAATATCAAACGAGATTAAAACAATGGAATGTCATAGAGTATCAAAGGTCAGTTTTTTGTTATTTCAATTATATTTATATGTGCTTCAGAATTTGGGTTAATAAACTAATAGAGAAAGTCACGAAGAGTCTTCTTCCTAATCGCATGTTTCACGGAAAAGCAAACAGTTTTAATTGAGGAATTCTTTTTTTCAGCCGTTAAATGGCTGTTGGTTTAAATTAAATTCTTTATTTTAACATAGGGGAAAGTTGATGAGGGTGGTTTTATGTTTAGAGGTCATGGAGTGCGATGTATATCTCGGAACATCTTGCATACTAAAGAGGCGTTGTAGTCACGCTTTTCCAGCCAATCCATAGCTTCTACGTGACTAAGAAATTATTATAAAAAAGGTAGCGAGAGAAAAAAAAAATGTTTTTTAGTCTGGATTTAAATTAGAAACATAAAAACAAATAGGTTATAAACTAACCTTGTTATACTCGTCACGACACTGACGGGAGCGACCTCCGGTGGATGCAAAACGAATCAGAAGCCCATGCGTGATGGGTCAGTCTAATTTACATCCCAGTACCCACTATCTCCCTCTCGATCCGAACCGACTTTGGCCGAATTAACGTCACGCACCGCGTGTGACGGCTCAGCATCATTCAATCATGTCTGGAGCAGTCTGTAAGCCTTGGAGGGCGTCAAAATAACGTATTTTTCAGAAAATGTGCTGAGCACTAATTTAATTAAGAAGCTTTAGGAAATAACTATTTAGCTTAGGTTTTTAACTTCCTTAAAGAAGTTATTGTGATACCCTCCACGTCTGGTTTTTGGGGAAGGGTCTTCCAGACCCGGAGGGTCAATTCGAGATCTTTACCGATCTCCACTATGTCTGTGGCTCCGGCCGGCCGTCTGGTTTTGTCTTGTAGAATTTTTTTTGTCCTGAAATCCCTTATTTTAGATCAAAATTAAACTCCCTGTAATGTTAGGCTCTTAGCCACGTTTAAGAGATTTCCCTTGGGAGAAATTTCGGGACTTTAAACCCCTCATTACACAAAAGCGTTTTATTTACATGACCCACATACGAGATGAGTTTGTTTTAACATTCAAGGTCACCCCCGTGATCATGAATGACTCGATTTTGAGACTGTTTGTGGTGTTGCCATGGTTCCAGGTACATCTGGCCGGGCGGTAGATCAATATAGCCGCTGTTCCAGGTGTGAGCCGACTGCACTCGATTACGTCATTTATTCAATATTCTTTTTATTATACGCAATTTATGACGTCATATAACAAAATATGAAATCTTATCGCTTTAATATTTTTTTAACGTAATCAAGTTACTGCGACATTTTGAATTTTCCGACGAATTTGCATAATGAAGTTAAACATTATATGGAAGTAAAAAAGAGGGCTTAAAGGTCAAAGGTCTTGGCGTCGCTCCACTCCCTTCCGTCCTCGTCATTTTATGCTCGTCTTCCGCACTTGGCTTCCAAAAGGCAGTTTATCACTTTTGAATAGCATAAAAGGAACTCGAAAACGCGATAACGAATATGTTTAAACAATTTTCCGTTTTGAAAAGATAAACTTTTTAGAAAAGAAAACAAATTTTACGGATCAATCGTACATTTTTTCCATCCTCTGCGGGAGTACTTTCAAAAAGATCGGAGACAATCTAAGGATTTTTGATTTTTGAAATTTTTAAAAAATGTTGCCTGTTCTTATTGGTCCGTTAATTTTTTAAGATCACTTCTTCCTTAATTTTTACTGTCTTCTTACGAAAGAAGATAGTCCAGGATATGTCTTCTTGTTCCCCTCTTCCCCTACTCATTTCTAAGTACTGATCTGGAGCTGGCGCAGGCTTCTTCTCAAGATAAGGCAGTTTAATAAATTTTCATCCTTAATATCGAAAAGAGTTCTTCAGAATCAAGATGGAAATAATGAAAGTCTAAATCTGAAAATACCTAAAAATTCTTCACTTCCGTTGATTTTACTTGAAAGGTTGGCGTGTTTCGTGATTGCGTGACCTTGTCAGCATAGAGTGAAATTTTTGTGTTAAGTAACTATTACCCATTAGGTTCAATTAAGTTTTTAAAAAAACGACTTTTATTTACGGACAAAAATTTTTTCGACCCGTTTTCTTGTTGGAATATATCCAGGAGTTGATCAACATTCTATGCGGCAAAAGCAACGGTCCGTGAAGATCCGTATATAAATCAAAAGAAAAACGTCTTTTACCTTCGCAGGTCATCAGATACGTGGCAGGTCATTCTTCCTGGGCAAATATCTCAACTTCTCTTATCAAAATGATAAGAACCTCATGAATTATTCTTAGGGAAGTCGTAAAGGTCTTTTAAAGACACGTTATCGCTACCCTTTCTTGACCATTTAACGAAAACGCCCCATTTATCCTATTTACAGAAAAGATTGTTGTGGCTAAAGTACTTCTCAAAGCCTACTTTTCATCCTGGATGTTTCCAACAAATCCCTCATAAAATGGGTTTATCCGAACTTCAAGGGAAAGATTAACTTAAAAATGTCAGTGTGAAACGTGCTTTAGTAATGTCGAGTATGGAATTTTTCAATTCTCTGCGACATTTTTCCGTCAACGTTCGTATTTTCTCCTTTTATCCCGTCCTCTCTGAAACTAATAAAGTCGACCCTTTCACCACCCGCCGTTTAACAATTTCTTTTTCCCAGCGAAATTCCGCCGTCTATTTATTTACATTCTACTCGAACAAAGACGCATTTTACGCCCCAGTTAGACCGAAAAGGGCTTAAATTGGAAATACAAGATTCTTTTTCTAAAAAATTAATTTTTTTTCTTTATTTAAGATGAAAACGATATTTCGAGTGTTGAAAAAGGTCAAGGGTTAATTAGGTTCTAGACAGTTCAACGTCGGCCTTGAAAATTTTTTTTCAACATTATGCGGCAGCGTTTTATTTGATTGACCGCTCAATTTGTATTCTGTCACATCCCTCGTCGTTTTAACTGCGGTTTGCCGTGACCTCTCAAAGCGGGTAAATACGCTTCGCAACTCACCCCCAGACGGGTTCACCGGAAATCTGAAGAAAGGGAAAACGACTTAAGATCACGAAAGGTGTTTTTGATGGACGCTCAAGAAGCTGACAGAAGCTGAAAGAAAAATGTGTACTGCTGGGGAGACATTTCAACCCTAAGACCGTCTTAATCTTGATTTTGCCGCCTCTTTTATCGACAACGCTCCCAGTGAAAACTGATAACTACTATATTGAAAATCTCTCTCTCGTCTTCAATGATGTAGAAGGCCTCTTGTATTAGCACACGTCAATGATGAAAGCTCTCCGGAGGCATGCTTAACATTCCGCTAGGGGGAAGAGCGTCAACTATTTCATTACTCCTTCTTAAATAACGTTGGCGTCAACTTCATTTTGAGAATACAGTTCGGCAATACGTTCCGTCATGATGGTTTAGCCTACTCATCAGCCTGCCTCCAGCGATTTCCTTGTAAAATGCGGCTTGCGGCAGACTTGGTCTTCTGCCAGACAGGAAAAAAAATGGAACCCCACGAAACCAAAGTTGAAATAAACACGATGGTTCAAATCTTGGGGAAATTGGCAAGAGTTCGACTTCCGTGAAATTTATCGTTTTCCTCCCCGGCGAGACAAAAGGGCGAACAAAACCCGCCATTGTAATCTTCCAAGACATGTGTACGACAAATCGCCTCCATTTAACTTATCTTCTTTTAAATAAAACGTTGAAAAACACCATTTGACCGCCTCAAAAACATCTTTAAAGTAGATTAAAAAAGATTAATTCTTTAAAATGATCGATTATGACAACATAATTTTCAAAACTCAATTTTCTTAATGCTTCAATTTACTTTATGTATTTCATTAATAGAAAAAATAATATTATTTCGTTGAAAATTATGAACGACAAAAGTTTTATCCTGATCAATTTTTCTATTCATAGTTTGATTTATCTCTTTGGGAAATTCCCTGTAATTCGCTGTTTTCCAATTATTATTGATGGATCGCTTTTTACAAGGGAAATTAATATGAAAAAGATTGAATACTCCTTTTGTTTATTCCTTTTGTAATGTCAAGGGTAGACCGAAATAGTGTCGGCCCTCTGATAAATTACATTCGAGGCAGAACAATTAATCTTCGTCCAAAACTGAATTATTATTTTAACTTTTAGAGCTTTTAAAAGTATTATTTGAGGGCACCAAAATCGCGGCGCCAAGAACAAAATGAGACCTTTTTGGTGAAAATTTTGCCATCTCCCGGATTAACCTATAAAGAGAAAAACGCTGATATAATTCCGGAAAACTGAATGAAAGCTTATAAAACCTTTTTTGTGAATGAGTTTTCCGGACTTTTCTGAAACTTTTTCCCCCCAGTAATTGATTAAATCACGACCTTTGTTACAAACCCTTCAAAGTCTCGAAAAAAAGGGTCCGAATCCCACGCACAACCTAAAATAGAAACGTGGGTGTTTTTTCCAGGAATCCTTAGATCAAATAAACAGAACCTCAAATCAGGTAGAAGTTCATATTAATGGCTTTCTCTGAAGTTTTTGTTCTTGGAAGCTTACAATCTAGAAAGCGTTAAACTTAAACGACCGTTAATCTTTAATATCTGGTTAAATTATCTTGACACTTTTTTTTCTCCTCTTTGGCGAAATAAGCTCTTATTGTTTTGGCAGAAACCCAAAAAAGTTTAATCTCAAACTTCTTTCTAGATAACAATTTTAACTATTTTCCAATTAAACCCTGATTTTTATGTTTAAAAACTTATTTTTATTGTCGGCGATAAAAAGGCGAAATTGTGGGAACCTTTTTCCATTTTTTAACCTGATTTATATGTTTTCTTTATTCCTTGCATCTGTTTCCTAAAGATTTATTACTTTTGGGTTTTTTTCTTGTTTTTTGGGGGGTTTTTGTGCTTCTCCGACATGACAAACAAAGAAAATATATTTTTTTAGGAATGCGTGGTTATGTTTTAACGGAAATACCCACATTCTCGATATATTTTATTCAATGTTTTATACCTGAGGTAAAAAAAAGGAAACCCGGCCAATAAATAAATAAGAGGCGACACTTGGGAAATCTTAAGGTGGGCTTATTTCAGGGAAACCCGTTTTTATAAAATAAAAGGGTCCAGAAACCAAATAGTTGATTTTACAACCACGGATTTTCAATGTTAGTCGGTGTGAAATTAACGTTTTCGCCGAGCGTGAATCTAATTTAAGCGGCTCGACATCGGATGATTGAAAGCCTTGGGGTATTTTATAATACAACAACCCTAAACCGCTATTAAACGCTTGAAGAATTTCCCCGCTGATTTTTACCTAACCTCAAAATTTTTAACAATTTTTAATAAAAAATAAACAATTTTATGCGTTGAATGACAAAAAGATTATTTTTAAAAGTATTGACCTTAGTTTGAGGGTAAACCAAGCTAAAATTAATATCCTACGTGTTCGAGCTTCAATAAACATAAATTTAAGCCAGAGATTAGTGTAAAATTACGGACTATAATAAATTGGCTTTATTTATAAGCATTTAGCATTTTATCATTTTATCAAGCTATTATTAGCATTATAGCATTTATCAATAAACTCATTGAGCATTTTGATAATGAAATAAAGTGCTGATATGAATAATCTGGCAGCTTCCCTGACGCAACTTCCCCAAAGTTTGGCAATTTTTACCCTACTATCGAGAGGAAAAAGTGTTTGCTGGTTGGGGGCCTGATGCAAGGCTGAATGGAGGGCGTCACAGTACTTCTTTTTAAAGAAGATAACAAGAACCCCGTTGGCCGAGTTTCTCAACTCCTCATATTTTTTTACTCTAAATGCTCCGCCCTACATTTCTCTCGGAATGATTTAAATTCAAGGGAAAACGTCTATTGAAAGGGTCAAGGTGAAGTAGGGCGAAAAAGTTAGGAACTCTTTCAAAAAGGTAAACTTTTCTCGAACTAATTTAAAAAGGAAAGAAAATATTGAAACTCCGCTTATTTTCGCAGGTGAAAAAAGGACCGGAGTTTCCACGATAAGCGGTTTTTGCACTTTTCACCTTTTTTCAATAAAGGAAATTCGATACGGGTCGACCACGGAGAGATATCCGGTTTCAATAAAAACCCCAAGCGCCTTTTCTTTCTGTCCCAATTTCTTCCAGAAGCCTTTTTTAATATAATTTTATGATTGAATAATCCGGGTCTCGATTTTCCAATTATGTATCGCTTTCCAATATAACAAAATTGCTTCATTATCCTCGGTGAAAAATGGTACCCTTTTAAGGCCCAATTTAAGTGTAGAGAGCAAAAAAAGATAAGTCGTAAAACGTTTATTTTATTTTCAGATACTAAGCAACCGGCCGGGTATCGTCTGCGAAGAAGAGGAGAAAAATACAGACTGGTTAGATTCCGATTTTATCGCCGAATGTCTCTGCTGGCACAACGTTTATAGGCAAAGGCACGGCGTTCCCGTCCTTTCTTTATGCCCTCAGGTGAGTCGAGCGGGGATGATTTAACAAGATTTTCACGCCTTTTTCCTTTCAGATGTGTGAAAAGGCTCAATCGTGGGCGAACCATCTGGCGCATACGAACTCATTCTTTTATCGCAACGACAAAGACGTCGGGCAAAATTTATTCTGCAGACTGACAAACACTCTTCAAACTGACGTTACAGGTATAAGTCTGGAGTGTACTCAAGTGGAACTTAACTAAACATCAAAAATAAGGAGGAAATTTGGTGTATTTTGACTTAAAAATTCTTTAAAATAGGGCCTTTGTGGGGGGGGGGGGGGGACTGAAAACGACTAAAAACGCAACAACTTCATTTTTAACAATAATTTTGAGGATAAGCTTTTCGAAAAAAAAAAAAAACATTCATTTTTAGCACCAAAACACCGTTTTTGAGGACCCCTGAAAATTATTTAAAGCATATTATTCTTTTAAAAAGTCGTTAGATTTTAGAAAATATGTTTTTGGAACTAAAAACTAGTAAGATCGCCATTTTATTCCTAAGCGCCTTAACCTCAAAGCGTTTTAACCTCAAAACGCTTTTTAACCTGACGCTTTTTATTTATTTTCCCTGCTTCCTTTACAGATTACAGATTACCTGACCCTAAAACGTCAATATTTTTAGCCTAAAAACCTATTCCAGCTCCAGAGGTCAAAAAAAGTACACCAAAATCAAGAATGTTGAAATGATTTGTTTGTTTTTAGGCCAGGAAGTAGCTTCTTATTGGTACAGCGCAGTGAGGCAATACAATTATTTTAAAGAGCCAGACGTTCTCCATGCGAACGTCAACGCTGGCCATTTCACGCAGATGGTCTGGGCTGCGACAAAACGTTTCGGCGTCGGAAAAGCCGCATCCAGAGCTGGAAAAATCCTCGTTGTCGCCCACTATTGGCCGCCCGGGAACATCTCGGGACAATTCCAAGAAAACGTCCTCCCTCCGCTTCCGGAAACCGAAACGGATTCCGTCTCCGGAAGCGACTCTTCCGCTTCAAGATCGACCGGCGAATACCCCACATAGTGCTGTATTACTTTATACTGATGGGAATTCAGACAAATCAGACATTTGTACTCCATTTAAACTTTTGTCATAATTGAGGTGATAAATTTTTTATTTAGGAAAAAAGTCAATTTTGACAACTTTTTAATGGCCAAAATCATCTTAAGTTTGTGCCTGTTCGCCTCAATTATAAATTGTTGCCAATTAAATAGTTTCCTCAAAGAAAAGCTTTGAAAAAGAAAAATCAGTGCTCACGCTTGGCAATCAAATATTTCAAAGCCTTTGAAAAAAGCACAAAAAATCAAACAAATTACTAGTTTTTAGGCTAAGCGCTTACCATATCATTTTTGAATTTAGGGTTTACCTCTTCATCAAAAAAAAAAAAACAGTCGCTTTTACCAGAATTTTTATTTTAAATTTTAGCCGAAATATGGCAGAATCGTCAGGTCTTCCATCAAATAGTTAAGATGGATCCTGGACAAATGAGTAGACCCTCTAATCATATTTTAGTACATTAACTCCATGATTTGACTAAAAATTTGGCAAAGGTCTTCTTTATCTAAAAGCCCTTAAAATTACCGTCCAAAGGTAGCAGAGCTATGATTTGAGGGCCCACTTTACCATAATCCTAAAATCAAATTAACCGCAATTAATTTCATTATCATCCTGTGACAATCGTTTCCGACATTGCTCAGTTGATGAAGAGGTTTTTTTAAATTTTTAGAAAGGACGGCTACCCCAGGGTAAAAGATTGCTCTTGAAAGAATGATTAGATATAAAAGAAATTTTAAGAAAGCCTTATTTAGAACATAGACAGGTTTATTGTAAAAGACTTTGCGATCCGGGCTTTTTGGTCCCCAAATATTTAGACGAATTTGTGATTTTTACTAAAATAATAAATTTTGAAAACTCTAGTTTTAAAAATCCGAAGAAAATCTGCTTTTTTAGTCTTTTTTTTTAGCTCAAAAATTTGTTTAGCTTGTGATAACGCTTTTTAACTACTTTCTGTTCTGAAAGCTCGACAAAATTGATTTTTTGAGAAACCTAATTGCTCATTTTTTAAAAGATTTCCTTTTTATAAGGGACTGTGCTACAGAGTTGGGCTTTATAAAAGTATTCATAAATCTAAAATTTATGCATATATTCCCAGATAAAGTTCATAAAAATTTTTTTATGATTGACAATAGATGATAGAGGAATTAAAATTGTTGAAATCTTCATCCTTGTATAAATTTATTTAAAAAATATTAAAATTTTCAAAAATTACTTTTTAAAAATACATGAATTTTCAGAAACTAATAAGTCTTATGAATTTCTAGATATTCTTTTAAAAAAATTTATGAATTTGTCAAAAACTAAGATTTTTTGTTCTAAATTTTATGTTTATGAATATGCATATGAATATGCCCAAATCTGCAATGTGCTTATTTTAATTTTTAAATCAAAATTTCATGCGCTCGCTAATTTATTTTTTTATCATGCGACGCTGAATGCCATATAAAGGCTTGCCTTATAATGCATATCATGGCTTTTGTTGACGCTAAAAACATTCAAATCTTTAGAAAAAATTTAAGATTAAAAAAAAAAGTAGAATAAACGATATTTTTCGTAATGTTTAGAGCCTGCCAAATATTTAAAAAACACCATTAGGTACAGAAGGCTATTCTGTATTTTTTTAGAATATTGACTGGTTTTCAGAACTTAGAATTTTCGGAGTATTTGTGGTTTAATTGGAAATTCGATTTTTGAAAAATTGGCTTATTATAAAATGATTGCTCATCCTAGTAATTATAAGTAGTAATTTTTGTTATATAATGTACCTCATTTGTGGTTTAATGTTTGTCATGAGTGAGGGAGAGAGTTAATTTTGAATAAGTATTAATAGAGAAGTATCTTTTTAAGATTATAAGGGCTTCTCCAACTGGCTTTTCAATGTTAAGTATCCTAAATAACCTTTATTTACTCTCCCACAACTCATAAGGCATGGAACTAAAAAACTGGAGCTTGTTTTTCCCGGAAATGTACTGTATAAATAAGCCTAATTAAGACTTTGTGATAGCCGTTAACGAGGCAAATATAGGTCGTTTGTTTTTTTGCCACATTTGTTTTATTTGTTGTTATAATTAAAAAATATTTGGAAAAATTTATGTACTAATGATATTGTTAAAGTATTTTTGACTTATGATGTTGAATAAACCGTAGTTGTTATGATCTTATTTTATCACATCCTTGTACTCTGTCCACTATCTTTTTTTTTTTTTTCAAATAATATAAGTTATAAAATTTTAAAATTATTATTATAAGTAATAAATCTATAAGTAAAAATTATTTAAACACAAATAATAATAATAAAAATAAGCACTTCGGCAACATTTCCCAACAAACATAAAACTTATAATAATAAATAAATAACGTTAAAATAATTATCTTATTATTATTTACTGGTACACACTTAGACTAAATAAATAACGTTAGAAATAAATAACGTAATCACTTAGAAATAAATAAATAACGTGAAAATAAAATTTAAAAAAAATTACTGGTACACTTAGAATTAAGAGAAAAAATTATACTGTCAGGTGTGGGGTTCGAACCCACGCTCCCATCGGGAACCAGAGCTTAAATCTGGCGCCTTAGACCGCTCGGCCAACCTGACTATATGTGAGGAGGTACTCTTTTTAATAATAACCTCTTTCAAAAATAAAATTAAAAAAAAAAGAATAATTATTTTATGAACTTTTAGTAAATTTATTTAAAAACATAATAATAAACGATTTTAATTATTTTTTTTCGTTTCTATAAATTTTTGTATCAAGATAAATAATTTTTGAAGATCAATAATTAAAAAAGTAAAAATTTGTTGAAGAATAAAATATACTTTTCACATGATTTCCAATTATTTAAATAATAAAGACAATAAACAAATCAATTTCGTATCTAAAAAGTGGTATGTCCAAAATAGTAGATGCTGAAGAGAAGGGAAGTTACCTGGGCAACCGAAAAACAGTTTATTCGAGTAAAAATTTGAAAGATGGCAAACGGAGAAGGAGTGTTTTTTCGAGAGACTGCAGAATTTACGGTGAAGGGTCCGATACCTTTGTTCTGTGAAGAAGACAAAAGACATTTGTCAGGATGTGGTGTTTTGGATTTGCATTTGGTGAAGCCTTCGCGGATCGGGGAGATTGTCTTTCGAAATTATTATACAGCGACGATAAACGTTTTGGTTCAGAGGACAGCGGAGAATGATCCTTCGAACAGGAAGAATCTTCCATGGGAAACATGGGTGGCGAAGAAAGTGCTCATGCCATCGCTCATCTTGAGGAAGGCTGTAACGATTTATTCTCGCTTTCTGCGACTGAAAGTTTGACCGAACTCGACCGTGTCGTCTAGTGCGCTTTATATTAAGGCAGCCGTCGCCTCTATGGCATACATTCCGACTGGAGGAGATAACATTTACAGAACTACCAAGGTTGGGGCGATTGCTGCAGAGTTTCATGAAGCTCAGCGATTACTCGAATTGATGCGAAAGCAAACTGTCCTTGCTTTAACAACGCAATATGATGACCTCCTCATGGATCCACTCTGTCTGCTGCGGCTAAACAGCAACTGCAGCAAGCAGTGCCACCAATGGACTCTTCTCAAGCCATACCATATGAAATACAGAAGCTCCCTTTAACATAAAGGTGTCCAAATTTAAGTTTAGTGAAATACACCAAATTAAGAGAAAAAAAAAATTAGTTTTTTAACTGTTTCCTTTGTATTTTAATTTTATTGCGTTTTCTGCAAGAATGATTTTTAAAATTTCTTTCCTTTGTCGTTGAGCTGAGGAAACATTTTCAGTACTGAAGAGCAAGGTAATTGTGTAGTCAATAAAAGGACATTCAGGATGAATAAATAAAAAAAAATTTAAATTAACATTTTTTTATTTTTCTAATGAAAATTTGAAGTACAAGAAATAAAAAAAATTGAGAAAAGTAAAAGGGGAATGATAGAATGAAAGCCATAATACTAAATGTGCGCCTGAATATTATGTTGGAATTACGGTGGCGACTTCAAGTTTCCAACATTTTGAAAGGGGAGTGAGATTTAGAAAGATCCTCCTCTCAATCTTAAGACAAGATGAAGAGTAGATTCTTCTGGATGTTGTAGTCGAGAGAGAGTGCGGCCATCTTCAAGCTGCTTTCCAGCGAAGATCAAACGTTGCTGGTCTGGGGGGATTCCTTCCTTGTCCTGGATCTTGGCTTTGACATTTTCGATGGTGTCGCTAGGTTCGACTTCAAGGGTGATGTCTTTCCAGTCAAGGTCTTGACGAAGATTTGCATACCTCCTCTCAATCTCAAGACAAGATGAAGGGTGGATTCTTTCTGGATGTGTAGTCGGAGAGAGTTCTTCCGTCTTCAAGCTGTAACAGCGGCCCCATGACTCCGGATTCATGAAGGGGTTCCCGTTATATATCTCCGTGGTTATATAGATTTTAGAAAGGGAAATTATATTATATAATTGGTTAATATCCAAAATATATTTATTGCCCTTAATTACATAAGTAGTAGTATAGATTAAATTAATACAACCTACCGGTAGAAACAAATTATTCTTTCTCTTTCAAAGGCAAATCGCAACCCGAGTGGGGACACGGCCTCAGGACGAAGTCCACTTGCCCAATCCTTAATTATAAATTAACAAAATAATATTTTAGATTTTTTTCTACTTTATTTTTTTTTTTTTTTTTTTTTTTTTATTTTTTTTTTTTTTTTTTTTTATTTTTTTTTTTTTTTTGTGGCGTGTTTTTTTGTGGAATGTTAAAGTTGATGACCCCGAGAATGTGTGAAATAACAAATTTTTTGGATAAATTAAAATTCATAAAAAGTTAAAAAACCTGGGTTTAAGAAACGGCGTGGTCAGCGTGGTCGAAATTCATTTAAGGGCTGTTATCGTCGGGAGAGGTCGATCGTATCAGAGTGTTATCGATTATTCCACTCTTGACTGACGTCTCACGTCACCATTGGTGTTGCTCGATGACGTAACACTTCGAGTATTCTTTTTATGTTTGATTTTTTCAAGAATATTAGAGTAGCATTTTCCGATTACTTCTTTGTCTTTATAAAGTTGATGGAATTCTCCTTCAGATTTATTAGAACCGATTCCATAAGAAGTCGTTTCTGGGTATGACGATCATTTGCTAGGACTCTTACCTCATCATAGTTTGCTCGGTGTTGTTCAGTGAGTGCATGTTTGCTCAATGCCGTGGCTTCAGAGTTCCCATTCCTAACATCCGTTTTGTGTTGCTGTATCCTCTTTTTTAGGGACTGCCCAGTCTGTCCCACGTAGATTTTCCCGCAGGAGCAGTTGATGCCGTAGATAAGACAGGAGCAGTCCATGATTGGTGTTGTATCTTTGAGTTTGGTATACAGCAGTGAATATAGGTTGTTAGCTGGTCGCATTCCAAGGCCGATATCAGCACTCGCAAAAATTTTTGACAGCTGCATGGTTAACGACGGAACGAAAGTGAACGGGAAGTATTTTTTGTTGGCTCTAGCAACCTGAGGTCGTCGGTTGGGGCTCGAGGTTTCTGATGTTCTTTTCTCTTTTGATGATTCTTTTGATCAACGCTTTAGAAAATTCATTGTCTCTCAGAATGGTTGCGGCTTTTTCAAGATTGTGTTCATGGTACTGCTCATCTGAAAGGAGTAATTCTCTTAACGAGGTTGTTGGCTGTGTTTATTACCTGTTTGGTAGGATGTTGTGACTGGAAGTTCAGTATCCTGTTCGTAGCAGTTGGCTTGTGATACCAATTGAACGAAAGATTGTGTTCGTCAGTCCGTGTTAGGAGCAGTTCCAGGAATGGTAGTTGTTGATTAATTTCTTTCTCAACCGTGAATTTCAGGTCATCATGGTACCGATTAAATGATTGAAGGATGTTTTCAATGTTGTCCTGGCGTGCTATAACCAACAGGTCGTCCACATATTTTGAAAGATGAAGAATTGAGTTTCCATGTTCAGCCATGACCGTGTCGATGAGGTCATTCATGACAATGTTGCTGATATCTGGTGATAGGTTGTTTCCTATCGCTAAACCTCTCACCTGCTGAAAAAATCCCCTCTAAACGAAATGCAAGATGAAGTGCTGCAAAAACGGAAGAAACTATCTGCTTATGAACTTTGAGCCTTTTCTTAGACCCTAAGATTAACTTTTAAAATATGTGATCGAACATTGGATGCCATCTATTGGCAAATCCTTTAATTGGCGCGAACATCCCCCGCCCCTGAAGCAACGTCTTCAGACGCCATTACAAAACTAATAATAATTTCTATAATTGAAGGACCGAGTCATCAACTTTAGTGAACGAAACAAAAAAAAAAAAAAATTAAAAGAACCTTTGTTAAACGATTTAAACCCTCAATCGTTTGAAAGAAAAGAAAATGAGACATTAGCCACGAAAATTGGTAAATCTCTGCGGAATCAATCACCTGGATTCCAAACTCGACGAGGCGATATCCCAACTCCAAACAAACTAAGAACAAGAAACGAGAAAAAAATCTTTACTGGCTAGGCAGCCGGAAAACCTTTATGGCTGGCCGAACCAGACACGATTTCGTCGCGAGACGCACCCTCACGACTCTCACAACTCCATCCTTTCCGGGGAAGACTTCCTCCAAGATGCCCAGAGGCCACTGCAATGGGGTCTTGGATACGTCTTCGACTAAGACCACGGTACCGGGACGCAATGGTTCTTCCGTCGCATTCCACTTAGACCGAATTTGAAGTTGGTGCAGGTACTCTCGACTCCACCTTGTCCAAAATGCTTGGACCATACGGTCCAGTAATTGGAACCTTCCCAGCCGATTCATGGGGACATCCGAAACATCTGTAGCAGGTAGACACCCGATTGGTGACGACATCAAAAAATGTGCCGGGGTTAATGCCAACGAGTCAGAAGGATCCTCGCTCAGTGGACACAGAGGACGCGAATTCAGAACGGCTTCAATACGAACAAGCACCGAATTTAACTCTTCATATGTGAGCAACTGCTCACCAATGACTTTGAATAAATGAGTTTTGACACTCTTGATATTTGCCTCCCATAAACCACCGAAATGGGGAGCATTTGGGGGGGAAAACACCCAATTGATTTTCAAGCTGTTGACAATTTGTGAAAGGTCTGTCTGCGTAAAATGTTCATACAGAGCCTTTAATTCAGCATTAGCTCCGACAAAATTTGTCCCATTATCGGAATAAATTGTCTGGCAACTCCCGCGACGTGCCGAAAATCGACGAAAGGCGTCCAAAAATAAATCGGTGGACAATCCCGACACTAATTCGAGATGGACTGCCTTCGTGGTCAGACACACAAAAGGCAAAGATACGCCTTAGATATGACGGGGTTGCGTTTACGCCCTAGCGAGACTCGAATTGGTCCGGCATAATCGACGCCGGTCGAAGCAAAAGCCTTGGACTCGTTCACCCGACACGAAGGCAAATCTGCCATTTTTGGAAAGGTTGGTCGCGGCCTACTACGGAAACAACGATTACACGACCGATATCGCTTTCGAACGATTTGTCGTGCAGACAAGATCCAAAATTTCTGTCTTAAAATTATTGACAATAACAGATGTGGACCAGTGTGCAAATTTGACTGATGAACGTGATCGATGATCAGATTGGTCAAGGAATGATTTTTCGGCAACAAAATTGGATGGCGATGGTCAAAACCGATCTTCGCATGGGACAACCGACCGCCAATCCTCAAAACTCCCATTTCATCGACAAATGGTGACAAATATTTCAATTTTTTCGAGCATTCGCGACCTGATTTTAACAACAAAAGATCATGTTCAAAAACGATAGACTGCACGACCATCAGAACTCTGATTTTTAAACTTTTTAATGTTTAAAATCTTCCTATCCCAGTGCAAAAATAGTTTTTATTAAACCTTAGGGTTTTCTTCGTTTCCAAAAATTAATTTATATTTCAATAATGATATATTCATATGGTAGCGAACCGCTACACGAGCAACCCGATTGTTTGCTCCGGACTCGGCAATCAGGTAGATAGCACCACCGTAACCTTTTTCCGAGGCATCGCAAAATCCAACGAGCGAAATCACTGAATTTTCTTCAACACCATGTCTCGGGATTCTAACGCATGGGATTTGTGACAATCCTTCTTGAAAGACCTTCCACTGCTGAGCTACTCGTGCAGGGGTGGTTGGTCCCAGTCCCGACCTTCTTGCCATAACGCTTTAATCAAACATTTTGCGACTAACATCACAGGAGCCAAAAATCCCAACGGGTCATAAATTCGAGCGACCGTGGAGGCTATATTACGTTTCGTGCCTTCCTTAAGGGTTAATCGATTTTAAAACGAAACTCATCGACTATTGGATGCCAATTCAGGCCTAAAATGGCCAGTTGTTCTCCCACATGAAATTCCTTGACCTCGTCCGAAAATGACGGAATTTGACTAACGAGATTTGAAGACCACTTAACTAAATCAAACCCCCCTTTTGCAAACATCGCTCTCGAATCGATATAGAGCGCCGATGCTTCTTCCACAGTAGGCAACGAAGTGGCAAGGTCGTCCATATATGTGTCGCAAATTCCTCATCTGCAAGTTTTAAATGCTTAAGATGATACAACCGTGACATATCGACTTTAACGACAAGCATCCTATCCACGATTTTATTTATAACTAACGGTTCTAGATCGAATTCACACTCTTCATCGAAACGAGACCTAATTTTTACGAAGGTTTGCCCAACTATTCCACTGGGATTTTCCCCTATTCCTAAAACCGACGACTGTCCTTTCCTAACCGCTAAACCCAACCTATGACACACCATTGTCGTCAAAAAATGACATTGGCTTCCAGAGTCTAACAACAAACGAATTTGGTTTATTCGCTTTTGCGAATCTACCACATTAACTACTACTGTCGCTAAAAGCACGGTAGTTTCTGGAGTTACTTTCGACTTCCCCAAAGCACATAGCGACGTTGATGAGTTTTCCGAAGCCTTCGCTTCATTTTTCGCTGGAAATTCAAAATGGAGTAACGAATGATGATCTAGCTCACATTTGGTGCATGAAGCTTTCGATTTACAATCCTTGGAATGATGGGCCGATCCTAAACATTTCAAACAACGCACCTTCGATTTTATCGATCTAAATCTCTCCCAAGGCGATAATTTCAAAAAATGACGACATTTCGCGATCAAATGGTTCGCCTTTCCGCAGTGGTCGCAACGACTAAGGACCGATTCTGATTTGTTATCAACGACTAACACATGCGAAACCCTTGCTGGCTTCTTTCCCTTACCTGAAAAAGACGACTTATCCCTTGCTCTAAGCATTTCCAATTGTTTTTCGGCAAATGAAACTAAATCTGTGAACGTAGGTTCATCTTTATCCCTCATGGGCGACTCGAACTCCCTTCTGGACATAGGGTCAATGACCTTTAGTCCTTGATAAAGAAAAACCTTACCGATCAAATCTTCCAGATTCAATCGCTTCAATGCGGCGACTGACGCACAGAATACGTCTAAAAATAATTCCAGGTTCTCCTTGGACTCGACCTTAAGTGGGGAAAAATTTAAGATTTTCTCAATGTACCTATCACAGACCGCACGCGAATCCGCATATCTCGACCAAATCAAATCCTTTATCACTTTGTAGTTCTCCCCTGTGGGCCCGATTTGGCTACACATTTGTAAGGCAGAACCAGTGTCACGGTCCGGCGTGACCCCTTCGTCCCGCGACATGGCGGGGGACCGGGGGAACGTCCTCATGGAGGGACCGGCCTCAGCGGGCCCGCACGCTCTCTCGAGGAGACCATCACCTGACGCGGCGCACCGCACATGAAGAATCAAACGACAATTAATAATATTAATATTAGCATAAATAAAAGTGTAAATTGCCTCTCCTATGAAACTCGTCTACTCGTCATTAAAGTGAGTACTTACTCAACTAAATTCTTTTCATTCTCCTGGCATCGCCCCTCGGGGATCACAAGAGGGCTTTGAAGAGGGCTTATCTCCATTAGAGACGACGTCTGGGTTGTAGTTTTTAAAAGACGAGGAAAAATCACTGCCGCAGCTGTGAGACCCCGTTTATTCATCATCGAGACGGACAAAGGAACCATAAAAAGAAATCGTCACCACATTCAATCCTATTATCGTAAGTTTGGCAACACTGATGCTGGAAAAGTGTAATTTATTTTTTAAATAAGGTTGGTAGCAATTAAAAAAGAGTTAAAATAGTGGGAGATAAAAATCTTGTATGGTTGGCAATATTGGAGGGTCGCTGCACTGACTCGGTGCGTAGGTGGGGATCTCGGGGTGAGTGATGGAGGGGTAACCCTGAAGGTGTGGCCGAAGCTACTCCATGGCGAGAGCGAGAGGCACCTCGCCCCACCACCCACTTCTGTGGTGGGAGTACAACCGACCGTCCATTTCTATCTTCACATGAACTGAAGTGCTCTTCCTTCACTCTCTTGAGTCGACGGTCTCCTTTGACGTCAGTCCGAACTGAACCTTGAGCTCTGTGATGGATATTAAAATCCCGGCAATCACACAAGGTTTTTAATTCTAATTTAAATTAGATTGAAATTACTTATGAGGGTTGCTCCACCATTATTTTTTTACAGATGCAAGGATTTTCAATTGTTCTTAAGAACCTGTCCCAATCCTGAGTCGAAACGTTATTGGTACAACTTCAATTTGGATTTTTTTTATTTGCGACGATGTACATACTTATATTTCTAATGCACCGAGAGAAACTTATGTTCTCTTTTAAAAAGTATTTGCCATACTTTAGGGAAGTAAGTTGTGCCAAGTATGCCTCTTGGCTACAGTGTCAGTCAATCACTTATTATTGTTCCTTAAGTCTAGTTCATCGCTGTAAATGAATCGATTGCAAATAGTGTTTTTTATTGTACTATTTATTTGATGTTGAGGTTGTTGAAAAGAGTGGAAATTTTTGAACGGCTAGGTAATAGGTATGAACTCTTCGAGGTTACTGAAGCCACTCGAATCGTTGTCCTCTTGCGATGATTGATTATCGCTTGGCATAGAGTTGTCCTCAGTGTTGAGAGGAACAAAATTCTTTGTTGAGAATTCTCCGAATGTATAAACTATGTCATGACAAGTACGCTTTTTCTTTTGTGGTATGAAGGGTAGGTATATGGACACAAGTAACCGATTTACCGAGTTTGCTTTTAAGGTCGGAATCGTCCGCAGCTTCTACAATTTTTATATTTTGAGGGTAGGCCTTCTTGCCAGCTGTGTATCATTCTAGACTTGGAAACCACTTGAGTTAAAGGTACTCTTTCATAACTGGATTAGGGACTCCTCAATTCTGCAAGCGACAATGTGCCCGCAACTCTTTTACACAATAGGTACACAATAGAACAGTTATAGTTACTTCATCTTAGGAACTTTTGTTTGTAAGTAACCTTTTCACAAGAGAATTAAAAGATGACTTGTTGATAGTTGTCCCAGATGACTTATCATACAAGCCTAAATCTTGTAGGACCCACTTAGCGGTAGCTACATATTTATAATTTAACCCCTTCAGGCCACATCTCATTCTTCCGCCTATCATCGAATTGCTGGACGTTATCACTTTTGAGAAGAATTATAAGTTTGTCCGCCGATATTTCCGATTTGTCAATTTTGAGCTTTTTCGTCCTGGTTATCCAATATTCGAAATCTTTTAAAATATGATTCCAGCATATCACATTTGTGCTACTGGGCAAAATCATTTCAACGACATTTCGAATTGCTCGTTCTCGGTCGGTGGCGATCGGTACACCATCTATTTTTGGGCAGATCCTTTTCATTTCAATAAAGAACTCTTCATGGACACGTTGCGTTTTTCTGTCATGAACCAAATAGGCAAGAGACAGAGTCGGATTGTTCCCAAACGAAGGGGAATTGAAAACCAAGCAGGACAAGAAATAGTCATTTAATTTGAATGTGGTGTCGCAGAAAAGGCTAAATCCCGGTGAAGTGCAACTTTTTTGAAAATGTTTGACACACTGCGGGGAGCAAAACATGACTTCCAAATCTGGCTTCAAAATCATTTTCGCATCGATTGAAGGTGATCAAACAGAATTGACACCGATTCTAAATCGTCCCTTTGTATTTTCTTAGCACGCTCATTGTAAACTGAGTTTTTAACCTGCTTCGCATCCCTAGGCGTCAGCACATGCCAATGTCTACGTGGAACTGAACTATTTCCCTTGACCACCCAGTCAGACGACACAATTCCGCATGGCAACGCTGCCTCGGGAGCGTTCGCGCCATCTCCTTTCGTTCGTCCGGGTTCGTGATTTATACCGAGAATCTTAATTAGAAAAATAACCAAAAAACTTCTGTTGAGAAATAACAGCAAATAGGTGGTGACATGGACGCATAGTGCTCAAATTTTCTCATTAAATGAATTCTCATTCATTTAAGTTCATAGAAATTAAAATATGCTTAAATAATTAAATAAAAATCTGTAAAACGTTTTCTACATACCTTGATTGTATTCCTTCGCGCTGCAGTGCTGCACATGAGGTAACGTTATGTTATAACCTTATCGCGTTTGTATATGGCCTTATCATATTAGATACAGTTTTGGTTCGCATTATCATTAGCCTGTTTTTTAATTGTACGTACCTATGTGTTTTTCTTTTCGTTTTATTTTTTAATATTATAATAGAATTTTTAGAGATCCCCAGGGTTTTCCCTAAATCTGTCCTTCTCCGCTTGAAGAACAGAAGGAGCTGAAGGAATGAAATTCCTTTTTAGGGTCTTGGCGTTCCCATGGGGTTTACGACGAACATTGTTCAAGCTTCCGGAGTAATGTATTTAAGTTTTTTTAATTTTCGGATACTTGCCGGAAGCTGACTTCATGCTGTCCTTTGAGAAATCAAAGCGATCAGATTCACACAAAGTGTACACTTTCCGTTGGAAATATCCACATTTAAAATAGTAACAATAAACGAGCGGTTCCTTAGTAGGCAAAGCTCTTGTACCATGGTTAGTCCATGAATAGGTATCCGCTTTACAGTCCAATGCCTGCGACTCATTATCAGGGAGGAACACTTAAGCATCGCCAGGTTTTGGATTGGTAGCAGGATATTTGGAATAACGGCCAGGTTTGTCTTTTTTTAAAACCTCACGGACCGTTAAGTGGGAAAGGTTTTGAACACCTTCAAGATAAAGCACAACTGCTTGTGACCCACTCATAATTACAGGCCTGGGTCTATAGAAATAACTTGATACTTACAGATATGATAAAACACCACCAAAATTTCAATGATCTGCAAACTGGTGTGATGAGGAAACTGTGTGAAGCAACTGAAATAAAAAGAAGAAAATAAATTTCAGTTATTTGATTAGGAGGGCATTGTAGCCTGGTAAAATTTCCTTTAAAGAATTTACTGATGTATTTTTTTCCCCAACACGTTTCCCCCCTCCAAAAACAGGTTTGCAGGGTAAAATAACTTCCCTACTAATCGATTCACTTCAGAAATCACCGGAAAAAATTCTAGTGAGGCCACTGGGTGCAAATATCTAATGTATCCCAGGAGATACAGAAACCGGTTAAGGGCTTAAGTCCTGAATTAAGGGCCTAAAGTAGAAAAACGGAGTGAGAAAAAAAATTTCCTTTTTTTTCTTCAGAAACAATCTCTGAATTAAGCTGGATGTTATGTTAGTACAATACGCAGGTTCCGAGGCCTCTAAGGCCCTGAAATTTGGGCCCAAGGGTTTCTTTCTATTTTGGTAGAAACAAAATAGGTACATAAAAAAATCCTGAATGAAAAAGATAGGTAATATTTCGGATGAAATGAAATATTTTAGTGATTCGAATGAATTATATTTTTCTATTGAAATATTTGATAAACTAGTATTTGCTGAAGGATGAAATTTGATTTCAACCTTTATCAACATAATCGAATCGTCCTTATGATTAAACGTAACTATTACCTTTCAGACACCTTTGATCACAGTGGTGTAAAATTGCCTCATCACGAGATATGATGGGTAAAATATATATGTTCTGAATTATCTTTTTCTACTGACTGATATTAAATCTTCACCGGTAGCGAAACCGGTACAGTACGACATAAGGGGCAGATCGCCTGCACGTTTTTCCAGCCCTCGAAGCATTCACGGTGAAAAGAATGATTACACGGAAGCGTTTTCAACTCATCTGTCATGTCCATTTCGCAGAGGCAGATCATGCACAAGTTAAGAATAATATCCAATATGGCGTGAGGCGTAACGAGCTTTCAGAGGTCAACCGTCGTATAGCACTAGGTTCCACAGAACAAAGAAAACACCTAATTGTTGTTCTGTGTCAAGGACAAGGTTCTATAGGGGTGTCAGAAGGTAACTCTTGAAAATCGGCAGTGGCGCAGTCAGTCGGTATATCTAGCGCATGCGTACATGTCTCAAAACTGAAAAGCGACTGGGCTAGAGGACGCCCTTAATTCTTCTGTCTGTGGGTCTATCTCTTGTCTTGCGCGCAGGAGTTCCTAGGGAAATGTTAAGGTTTCTACTGCAGATAACCTGGCTCATAGATAGCAGATAACCTATTGAATCAGTAGGTGTTTCTTGAGTTTGAAGAAACCTCATTTCGTCGAAATACCACTGTTCGACGTCTTCCGCACCCGCACCATTTTTCTCTGCATCGCGAATCCTTTTAAGTTCTTTGCGGTAGTTTGTTCGCAATGAATTTATTTTTTTACCACTTGTGTCTTGTCTGCATCAGGGTATTTTTCGCGGTATTTTCCTATTAACTCATCGTATTTCTCCGCCTTTATCATACGATTGGAATAGTCTTTGCACTTCACATCCCACAAAGCCGGAAGACCTCTATAAACTTCTATGAATTCACTCAAAAATTTTCTTTCCGAAATCTTGTCCATATTAACAAAAAAAAATGAAACACGAGTTAAAGTTTACAGGATAAGTATGTTAAACAGTTTAAAGCTTACAGAGAAACGAGAACGTGTGGGATATTGCGTAATACTGCCAACAGACGGTACAATATTTCCCCGTTTGTACAATATATTTTCGATTTTATTTATTTATTTATTTATTTATTTATTCATGTAGTTCCACAGCCATATACAGCCAATACACGGAACAGTCTTGTACAAAAAAAAACTCAAAAGTGAATACGCCTCACGGGCCAGAAACATTAAAAAAAAAATCAAAAACGAGGCAACAAAGAATAAAATTACAAAAATCACAGGTACAATAAAAATACAAATCCAAAATACATTAAAATGACAAAAAAGTACCTAAGTGTATGAAAAATAAATATATACAAGAAAATAAATGATAGTATCACATCAGATCACAGACAGGTTTAATGAGGAAATCCACTCTCTCAGCAATTCTTTGTATCGATACAGTGAAATGGTCTGAGGCTCGGCGATGTGTGCAGTATCATTTAAAACTTTCATTATCGTCGCCCTGCAAGAATAACCACCATACCGGGTCCTTGACTTAGGAATTAAAAAAGGAGTCCTACACCTCAAGGAACGAGCTGGCACATAAAATTGGAGGCCTGAGAGAATCTCTGGAGCATCAACCTTATTATTAAGAACCTTCCAGGCGAAAATCAAACTTGCTAATGTCCGCCGCTGTTCCAGGGAAAGAATATTAAAAAGCTCACGGGCGGTGGATAAAGAAAAAGAATTGAAGTCCAACTGGGATTTATACCATAGATATCTGAGAAATTTGTTCTGAACCCGCTCAACCTCGATCATAGATCCCTTCAAGCAAGGACCCCACACGACAGAGCCATACTCAATAATCGAGCGAACCAGTGAGGAGTACAGAGCTATCATCGCATTAACATTATTAAAATCTGCCGTCATCCTCTTAACAAACCCCAACATGCGATATGCCTTACTAATGGTGTTCAATCGATGTTCCTCGAAGGAACATTTAGTATCAAACGTGATCCCCAAATCCATAACCGAGGTAACTTTGTTTAGGGGAAAATTCCCAATAAGGTACCGAAAGTCGGGGAAGTCATTTAAAACTTCATTTTTCTTGCGACTGAAGCACATGAATAAACATTTGTCTTCATTCACGGGGAGAGCATTCAATTGACACCAATTATAGAACGAAGTGATATCCTCCTGAAGCAAAGAGCAATCCTCAAAAGAATCAATTTCCCTATAAATTTTTAAGTCGTCCGCGAGCATAGAGACTTGGCTATGTCTAAAGACGTTCACTACATCATTATAGAAGATTAAAAAGAGAACAGGGCCCGAATGTGAGCCTTGCGGTACCCCTGAATCAACCGATATCATCTCCGAAATAGCACCCTTAAATGAGACTGAAAACGATCTCCCAGTAAGGAAAGAATCAAACCAACCCAACAGCGGATATCCAACACCATACGACCGCAGCTTGTTAAGCAAAACTCTACGATTCACCCTATCAAAGGCCTTGGAGAGATCAGTATAAATTGAGTGAACCTCACGCCCTTTTTCCAAAGAATTCAGGATATAGTCTTTGTAGAGATATAAGTTAGTGCATGTGGAACGACCACGTATGAATCCATGCTGATGGCTCTGAACATCTCGCAATATATTGTGCAACCTTTCAATTTCGTCTACACACGATCAATATTATTGTGCAAACCCAAATATTTCACAATATTTATATATGTGCCATATTTGGGTTTGCACAATAATATTGTGCGTCTGTGGGCCGCTTAAGAGATACTGTTGGAAATGGTTTGTTGCCCAGACCACTGCTTAGAGCTCTCGATCCGACGCCGAGTATCGACTTTCGGCATCATTTAGTTTCCTGCTTGCAAATCCGATTGGTCTCTCTTTTCCATCTAAATTTTGAGATACTACTGCTCCAACTAACTCCCTTACCGGAGGCGTCTGTTGTGAGAATGAACGTTTCTTTGAAATTTGGGTATGCAAGGGCACTTCGCCTGAGAGTTTTTTTTTTAGAGTAACAAAAGCATTTTCTAGCTCTTTCCGTTCGAACTTGGTATCTTTCTTCAGCAGCTGTCCTATTTGGGAGCTTATTTCTTGCAAAATCTTTTATGAATTTTCTGTAATATCCTGCCAACTCTAGAAATGCTTAATATCTCCGGGATTTGTTGGGCGAGGATAATTTGTGATCGCTTCCGTCTTTTTCGGGTCCTTGGAAATATTAAAAAATAGTAAGACTTTATTCATCGTTTATAAATACAAAATTTCACGTTTATTTAAACAAAATGTTGTAGCGGGATGCCGCTCGTCTTACGAATTGTTTTCTGTTGATTTATTTTTGTCTTTGTGCAATTTAATTTGCTCGTCCAAAAAAAAAGTTGTTTTATCTCTCTAAAAAATTCTAGTATTTGCTGAAGGATGAAATTTGATTTCAACCTTTATCAACATAATCGAATCGTCCTTATGATTAAACGTAACCATTACCATTCACACACCTTTGATCACAGTGGTGTAAAATTGGTTTCTTTCTATTTTGGTAGAAACAAAATAGGTACATAAAAAAATCCTGAATAAAAAAGATAGGTAATATTTCAAATGAAATGAAATATTTTAGTGATTCGAATGAATTATATTTTTCTATTGGAATATTTGATAAACTAGTATTTGCTGAAGGATGAAATTTGATTTCAACCTTTATCAACATAATCAAACCGTCCTTATGATTAAACGTAACCATTACCTTTCAGACACCTTTGATCACAGTGGTGTAAAATTGCCTCATCACGAGATGTGATGGGTAAAATATATGATCTGAATTATCTTTTTCTACTGACTGATATTAAATCTTCACCGGTAGCGAAACCGGTACAGTACGACATAGGGGCAGGTCGCCTGCACGTTTTTCCAGCCCTCGAAGCATTCACGGTGAAAAGAATGATTACACGGAAGCGTTTCCAACTCATCTGTCATGTCCATTTCGCAGAGGCAGATCATGCACAAGTTTTGCACAAGTTGGTATTTGAAGGGCCGGGGGAAGAACGATCAGGGTCAATTTTTCACGAAATTGAGATTTAAACGCCATCTTGTAGGTCTTTTCGAGACGAATAAATGCATGTATTCGAATAAATGCATGTATTGCATTGGGAAAAAATGTTGATAGTTTGCCTAAAAAACACAGAGAAAGATAGGGCGTTCTGTGTAAAAACAATCAGGGTCCGCGCGCTCAATTGTGAATATCTCAAAAACACTGAAAAGTGACCCTGATCGTTCTTCCCCCCGGCCCTTCATTTTTATTTGGTTCAATAATACAATTTTTACATTTATCCATAAAAAGCGTTTGTTTAGATTAGACGGAATTCGCTAAAAAAAAAAAAAAAAAAAAAAAAAAAAAAAAAAAAAAAAAAAAAAAAAACCTGAAAAATATTTTAAAAAAATGCTAAAATTAAACCCTAAAAATTATTTTAAAAAAACTGCTAAAAAATTAAGTTTTAATAGGCTCCAGGAGCATAGGAAGGTTCCTCTCCCTCCTCCTCAGCCATGGTTTCCTCTAAACTCTTTTCGGCTTTTCTTTTTTGGATCGTTTTGTTTTTTCTTCGTTTGTCAAGGAGAATTTCGACTTCCAAACCGACGTTCATCAATTCTCTTCAATGTTTGGACACAAAATAGTCCAGGATCTTACTCCCTAAAACTCTTGTTAACATCGTTTTTTAGTCATTTCTCTTCAGGACATAACACCTCGTGATGTCATTGATGGCCATCGTTGAAGCAAGCTACCGCATCAAAAACGCCAAATCGCAAGGTATCCAATCATACAAAAACATTTGTGGATATCCTCGACCAGATTATTGAATTGAGCGACTCATTTGGATTTTGCGTTTTTCCATGTAAACATTTTTTGAGTAAGTCTGGGCAGGCCAGATCTTCGAAGACCTGAAAAACAAAGTTGGACCTTACTAAACAAAGAGTGGCACGGAGTGGTTGTTCGTTGCTCGATTTTAAATGGTTGAAGATGGCCCAAACAGCCCTTTCCTTCTTGTTTAGGGAATCGCTGTTATCCCTTATGGCCTTCCCGTAGTAGATTTGAAGGGAGTCAATCATCTTGTCCGTGAGACCATTTTTTCCTCCTGTAATTAGCAAAACGTTAACAATAATAAATAATAATTGTAAGACATTTTTTACCAAGAAATTTCTCATCAGGAACTTTTTTCCCTCGGTACTGCCTTTTTAATCGTCTAAGTTTTGTGCCCATCCTTTTCTGTACGTGGCCCACACATTCCAGTTTTGTGATCGGTCAGCTAGTGCTAAAAGGCATACTATCTAACTCCTAAAATAAATGACAAATATAATTTTAAAAAAGGATGAACAGCAGTGCATAATAACCGATTTGAACGCCTTGCAGTAACCATCTCCAAGATACTTCGTGTATCTGACAAGGCGCTCTTTCGACGCCACTTGTATTTTTAGGCCCATTACCAATTTTATTATAAATGCCATTTTTTAACGGCTAAATCCTTTTAAGGTTTTAAATTTTGACCATTGTGTTGCCGATTTCTGAGGACACTTAATAATTATTGATTGCCATTTTTTAATGGCTAATTCTTTAAGTTTTTGAATTTTGACTATTTCCTCCATTGTAGCGCCTTTTTCCTAGTCCCGGACAACTGGAAGATACCAGAAGGATCTCAAAGAAACGAAATGAAGGAAAAATTATAATAAGTTAGACGACGTTGTAAGATTTATTTAAATTCTAGGGAAGTTGAAACATACATAAAAATAATTTTTCTTCATCCTCTTAAGGGTTAATTTTTTTCCGACCTATTTTTAGTCATCTTCCGGTAATAACAAAGGACATTTTTATAAACGGAGGAATTATTACAAATTTTTTTACTTACAATTTTAGTTTGTAAAAAATGAAATATTGATAAAAATTAAATAAAATTCAGCGAATGAATTTTGAAGAAATAATAATGATACAAATAAACAAAACAAAAACAAGTAGGCGTTTTCCACGAAACATAAAAAACGTACCTACTTACAACTTACGCTTTTTTATAATACAAAATTATTTTCCTTCTCTTCAATTAGCTTCAGCAACTTTTTTACTTCAAAAAATTTTAAATAAAAAATGTCTTAGTAGAAAGTATGAAATCTTATAAGAAAATATAAATAATTGATAACTTGGAGCTTTAAATTGTTTCCAAAAAAATTTTCATTTTAAGAAATGATTGTTTAAACAATTTTCTTAGAGTTGATAAAAGTAGGAGAGGATAAAGCGGGTTCTAACTTGCCTCCCGAACGGTGGGATTTTCCCACGAAAAGAGTTTGTTTACTTATGGAAATTAAGGGATTAGAAAGAAAAGATAACATTATGATAGTTGCTACTCTACCTCACACCATACGTAGCTTCCGAGCGATCAAAAATCTCGACCGCTCTACCTCCATTCCTCCACTTGTCCCCTGATAATTCGCTCCACAGCTAGAAAATATAAATAATAGGTATTATTATGCCATAAGTTTTCTTCACCGAGGTACCTGGCTTCATCATGGACATTTTTAAATTATGTGGTAATGCTTGGAAAGCGCAGATACATCAATTATCTTGCCAGTGTCTACACTGGCAGCAAATACTACGCCATTGAGGCTAGAAAATCCTCGTGTTTGAAAAGTCCCGTCCAGAGAAACTGCCAAGACAGAGGACTCGGCAACCTCGACAGCCTCTTGGACGGCGGCTCTCATGGAATCATGTCCCACCTGCGGAAATAGGAAAATGATATTGAGAGCTAATTAGTCATAAATTAATTACTTGAATCGTTGCCCTCGCAATCGGCTTCTGATATAAGAAATATCCAGATGGAGGAGGTGGAAGATTCATCATAGCGTTGAACATTTCAGCGCCAGCGAGTCCTTTCCCTAAAAGTTATCTCAATTTATCTTACAGATCCATCATCAAGAATTTCAATTTTATTTCAATTATTAAATTATTTTATTTTTTAATCTTTTTTTTCATCATAGATGACCAACGTTGTCGAACCTTGCTTCTGCTGTTACACCTGAAATTAAAATTCTTCCTCGTCCAGGTACAAGCCTTGGAGTTGAGAACTTAGTAAAGTACCCAATAGCCAACTGCCGACGGAAATCTAGTAGGGATATTGGGTGGAGCTTTCTAAACTGTATCCATGAATTTTGTACAGTTGCATCTACCATCCCGGTAAAAATCGGCCATCAGAACTTTTTGCTGCGAAACCCAATTCTGTATAAGTTGATATTGGAGTCCATTAGATCGGTTCCCCCCATAGCCTTGTTATGGTAACTTGGCTCTTGGATGGTCGATTGAAAATTTAAAGGCTCCTCCTAAATCTCGATTTCATTAACTTCTAAGTTTTCAACGTCTTCTTCTTCATCTTCTTCATCATGCATGGTAGACTCTTGGGGCCTGTCGGAGTAACTCCCTTGGATGTCTCCCCATCCCACGCTCTAAACTTTAGGGTTCTCATTCAAAAATAGGCCATCAGGCCCTCTGACTTCAGGGTCTCCAGGAACTCCCCGTCCATGGCGGAGGTCCAAACTTTACCTCCCTCACTGGACCGGTCGACCCAAGGAGCCCGTCTGTCGGTACGCAACCGCCTATTGCTTGCCTCAGGATCTCAGGATCTTGATCTGATCCTATATGATCATCTTTGGTCAGATCCTTTCCAAACTCTTCCGCGACGAATACCATACACGTCACCGGCCGGGGGATTTTGGATTCCAACTCCGCCACGAATAATGAATTTAGAATGCATTTACAATCGAATCTGTCACACTCTTCAGTTAAATTGTAGGTAGCCTACAATTATATTATAGCCTACAGCCTTGTAAATTAAAGGTAGCCTACTACTTACCCATTCGTCATCTGACGGCAAGATCGAAAAGTCCGACGAATCCTCTGACGGAGAAGATAACGCCCGGTTTTCTGACTCCTGGATGCTTGGCTCTGAATCGAGCCCAACGACATCAATCTTTGAAAAACATTATTAATTTTTGAACACACTCATTTAATAGGTATCTCTTACCCATTCAACATCTGACGGTAAGATCGAAGAATCCGACCTACCCTCTGTCGGAGAAGATAACGCCTGGTCTTCTGACTCCTGGATGCTCGGCTCAGAATCGAGCCCAATGACATCAATCTTTGAAAAACATTATTAATTTTTGAACACATGGAACAAAAAAGTATCTCATACCTCCTCATCATCAGACGGCAAAATCGAATCTTCTTGAGGCTCCTGCGTCTCCATCGGCTCCGTCTCGTCGATCATCTCTGTCTCGTCGATCACCATCTCCGCCGCATTTGTTTTTTCTGCTCCAAGTCTCTCCATTTTTAGATAAAATATTTCACTAAACTAGCGAGGTGTTGGTGTCTGCCAGAAATGTGACTAGTGGGAAAACTAAGCCCTTCGTATTTATAGGAAAATCGCAGGTATAGACGAAGGGTCACGTCCAAAAATTGAATTTTTTTTTATTTTGTTTGAATGACTGAACAAACCTTTTATTTGCAATAAAGCTGCTATGTACAGAAGTTAAAAATTTAGTCTTCGTACTTAGATATTAAAATTACCAAAGCTAAACATACATATTACGCTAAAATGATTTTTTAAGTTAAGTAAAAATTTGGTCATGAGCGGATGAAAATTGCGTCCGTGACGCACTTCACGATGAGACCCCTGTGGCACACCTGAAGTTACAGCAACTTGTTCAGACATAAGAAACGAATGAGATTCTATTAGTGAGGTAGGAATTAAACCAAGCAAGGAGAGAACCAGCTATTCCAATATGGCTTAGTTTTAAGAGCAGCCTCCTGTGATCCACGGAATCAAAAGCCTTGGCTAGATCTGTATAAACCACATCAACCTGGGAACCCGACTCAATGTTGGTAATTACTAATTAGGTATTCTCTAAACAGCAACAAGTTAGTAGAGGTGGACCTGCCAATAAGAAAACCATGCTGTTCATCACACAACAGTCTATTAAGGTGTATAGAAATTTGATCGGTGATAATTGATTCGAATACTTTAGGAATAAAGGAAATTTTAGAAATGGGACGGTAGTTATTGACCCCTGACCAATCACCCTTTTTATGAACAGGTATTATATGACTAGATTTCCAAATGGCAGGCATTAACCCTGTAGCAAGAGACCTCGAAAAAATAACAAACAGTGGACGGACTAAATTAGAAGCATTGTTTTTGAGCAACAAAGCAGGTACAAGGTCTGGGCCGGGACTCCCATTATTCTCTAGTGTACTTAATTTATCTAATATCACAGGTTCAGAAATATCACATGAAGAAAGATCAAAATCAAGAGGAACATAGTCAAAAGGAACAAATGGGTGCAAGAGCGGATCACGAAAGTTTGTTTGAAAGACATCAGCGAAGGCATTAGCCACCTCAGAGTCATCAAATACCGATCACTACTCTAAAAGACCACTTAAGTGGAAGGAGAAAAAGCAAAAGTAACACCCAAGGGAGGGTACCAGTCATTGCAGATGTCGATGAAAAGAGACTTGCTGAAACTCTGCAGGTGCTCGAAAGATGGGGCTTTGCCCTTACCAGGAAAGAAGTCCTCGAAACCGTTCGAAACTTTGTGTTGGCGAACAATATACAGACTCCCTTTAAGGATGGCGCCCGAGGAGAAAAGTGGTTCACCAATTTTCGAAAAAGACATCGTCTTTCGTTAAAACACCACAGAGTGTAGAAGTGGCTTGGAAGAGAGCGATCAATCCACAAAAAATAGGCCACTTTTACGATTTGTCGAAGGAAGAAATTTTTGAAAAATATGGAGATATACAGCCGAACCGGATTTGGAACGTCGATGAGACCAGTTTTTGCGTAGATCCTAGCAAAACCAAAGTTGTCGGATTGAAAGGGACATCTTCAACCAGAACGACAAGTGGTCTGGGAGGTTGAACATCACTGTGTGCTTGTGCGGCAGTGCCGCAGGATTGAAGATCCTCCATTTTTTATTTATTAAGGACTTAATGTTTGGGATCAATGGATTCCAAACGATGGATATCCAGAGGCTATGTATAGCGCTCCAAAAAATGGATGGATGGAACCAATCTTTTCCATTTATGGTTCAAAAACGGGTTCATCAAGAACATCGGCCCCGAAAGACCAGCGATTTTAATTTTTGATGGACATAGAACGCATGTCACCCCTGAGGTGGTTGAACTTGCCATAACAGAGAGCATTATCATTTCAAGTTACCACCTCATTCTAGTCACGTTTTACAACCCCTGGACATCGCTGTCTTCAAATCGTTAAAAACTAAATGGGATGCCGAGGTAGTTGCTTGGCAGAGAAAAAATTTAGGTAAGGCTCTGCCAAAACAAATTTTTGCAAAATTGATCGGAAAAATTTGGAAAGAACTCGATCCTAATCTTTTTCAATCGGGTTTCTCCAAAGCGGGGATCTTTCCTTTTAACCGAGACGCCGGAGAATCCAATTACGACCAATCTGCATTAAAAAAATTTCGAGAAAAACCTAAACCAGCACAAGCTGAGTCTTCAAGTTCAGAACTTGACAGAGACGATAAACCCAATGAAAATCCTGATCTCGTCCAACTTTATAATCTTATGCAGATTAAAGCTAATGCACCAACAACATCATTTAAAGAACTAGTTTTGAAATATTTGGAGAGGGATGAGGCCCTTCCTGATCAAAAGAAAAAAAGAATCAGTAAAGGGGCAGAAATTTGTTTCCATGTTTAAACAACTAGGTATAACCTTATTGCTGTGTTTTTAAGTTGTTAATGTGCTAAGTATTTCTTTTTCTTGTTTTTAAAATAATTGAGAGCCCAAAGCCAAAATGGCCCGGGAGGTTAGTTGCCGCAACTAACTCTCAAAATAAAAAAAATCCTTATTTTTTACTTTTTTTTTATTGAACTAAGGTTTATTATTCGAGACAAGCATCCGATGATGTCGTTAAATCGAGCGATGTCGTTGAAGATGTCATTGTTCAAACAGAAGATCTTTCGTCGAAATTTAAATTTTTCGAGACTTACAAACCGACTTATGCCTAAAGAAGCAAATTCTAATTTGAGTAACCTGCGAGCTTACACGCGGGAGTTCGAGTCGTTAAACGCTGCCATTTAGATTCTTGTAAGGCCAATTTCCAAGGCGTTAGTGGTGCCATGGAAGAAGCTGGCGCCATTAGCCATTAAAAAATGGCAATCAATAATTATTAAGTGTCCTCAGAAATCGGCAACACAATGGTCAAAATTTAAAACCTTAAAAGGATTTAGCCGTTAAAAAATGGCATTTATAATAAAATTGGTAATGGGCCTAAAAATAAAAGTGGCTGAAATGAAATTAGCCGAAGCTTCAGGAATTTGCCATAGGGTCAGGTGGGGCAAGATCGTTTCTGGGGCAAGATCGTCTTTTGTTTTTATTTCACGTATATTATCCACAACAACCACTAAATTAATCGCATTTGAATTGAATGAATGTTTTCTATCAGCTGTTCAATTTGATTTTTTTAAACATGATAGGTAATACCGCTACGGATAGTTAAAAATTCCGTGGTCATCAAACTTCGATTCGAGTTTCAAGGTGAGTGTGTTTCGACAGTTATTTCGACCATTAAATTTTATTTTTCTGTGTGATTTTTTGTTTTTATCGTCTTCTTAACTATCCTAGTTCCAATTAGAATCGTTCGATTTTCAATATTTTTGTAATATAGGCTTTACAGCCACCAAAGTAAAAAACCCGTCTATTTCCCATGACCGGGGCAAGTTCGCCCCATTGAGTCGGGGCAAGATCGACTTGCATTTTTGTCCAACTTTTAAGAAAACTCTTTCCCAAAAATTTAAAATTGACTTGAATTACCTAATGCATGATGAAATTAAATTGGTGCATGTGATTCATGATGCTTTGAAAACTTAACCATTCGTAGTTAAGGTGAAAGGTGATTTGGAGCTTGGACAAAGACAGCGATATGTGTGCGAGAGAGAGAGAAAACCGAAATTTTGGGCAGTTCTCACGCTTCTAAAATTGGTCCGATTTTATTTTTTCAAATTGGAATGTACTCAGTGCAACAGTACAAAATTCGGAATCTAAAAAAAAAATTTTTTTTGCCGCCAAAATCAAAATTTGGAGCCAAAATTTTTAAATTTTGCAAAATTTGAAAAAGTGGTCAACAGCCCAGAATCGTTAAAAAATCCTGAATCCAACGACGTTAGTATTATAAAGATCGGATAAAAAATGGCGTCCGAAACGCGAAAATGCGAATTTCCGTTTGATGTTCGCCGCCCGTCTACGTCAGCGTTGGGTGAAATTTTGATGTTACTTTCGATATTCAGTCTTTCTCTGCCGAATCCTTGGTTTTTATTTTTTTAACACAAATTTCTTTAGCCGGTGAAGAAGAATGTAACGAGGGCTATATTTGAATTTCGAAAAAATGGCGGAGATATGTCTGTTTGAAATTTTAAAAAATTTGCTGCGGCCGAACCGTTAATCCGATTTTCACCAAATTTTCACCAATTACTCCTTATATTTTTACGAATTTTTGGCGTAAAAAAATTGCGACTTTTTTATTTATTAATTTTTTTTAGTAAGGAGAAATTTCATACTTCTACCCTTTACGAGAGGCACATCCCTAGGCCTAAGAGCCATTATTTCTACCTTGACACTTAGAAAATTTTTCGAAAAAAAGAACTTAAAATTTTTTCAAAAAAAAAAAAGAGTAAGAAATAATGACCCTGCGGTAGCAGGGACTAAAAGGTAGATTTCTTTTCATGATTAAAATTAATATGTATAAACACAAAATATATAATTATGTTATAAAAATGATGATATAAGAAAAATTGCTCCACTGAGCCCCTAGAAAAACATCTGATAATTTTATTAATAAAATATTTAATAATTTCCCGGTATAAATTCAAATTTTTTTAAAGTTTAGCTAGTTCAATATTTTGCGCCTGGCTCGTCCAAACCTGCTTTAATTAATTTTTTACACGCCCTCGCAGAGGTCTTAAAGTTTTTTTTTGCAAAAGGACTAGGATTTCAATAGAAAATGCCAATTTTGTCTTTTAAGCCCTAAGTAAAGTAGGTGAATCGCTGGTCCGATTTCAGCCATTAACGAACTCGTCCGAGCTATTGAGATAAAAGCTCTAAATACCGGATATCGTCACCCTCACATTAAAATTGCTCCAGTTATCGTGCTATATATATATATATATATATATATATATATATATATATATATAAACTTTTCAACTGAGGATGGTTTTGGGGTCCAGGAGGTATGAAACGAAAAACGTATAGAAAATTTTTTGAATCTGCGACTACTTGGTACATTACAATAGGTAGATTTTTGAAGAAAAGAAATCTACCTAAAACCCGGAAAATTTTTCGAAAAAAAAAACTTAGAAAATTTTTCGAAAAAAAATAAATAAAAAAATCCCTAGGCCAAAGAGCCCATTATTTCTACCTTGACACTTTTAAAATTATTCGAAAAAAAAAAACCGGAAAATTTTTCGAAAAAAAAAGTTTGACAAAAAACTTATAAAATTTTCAAAAAAAGGAACTTAAAAAATTTTTCAAAAAAAAAGGAAAACCCGGAAAATTTTTCGAAAAAAAAACTCGGAAAATTTTTGGGAAAAACAAACTTGGAAAATTCTCCTTTATACTTTCCCTCAAAAAAAATTATACGGTTTTTTTTGGAAAAAAAAAGAAAAACTGCAAATTTAAAAAAAAATAGGAAGGAGTGTGATTATTATTTTATTTTTTATTTCTATATAGTTACTGTATAATTTTTTATTGCTGTATATTATATTTTTTCTTTTTCATAAAGAAATATTTCTGAATTTTTAATTATTAATTAATTTATTTCATTAGTTTGCATTTTTTCCTCTAAAAACGAATAGTATGTGGTGAAAATATGAGGTGAAGAGTGAGGAAGAATATTGTTTTTAGAAAAATAATTCGATGGGGGGATATTTTTGTATGACAGGCAATAAATTAGAACGTTTACATTGTTTATTCCTCAAGTCTTCCAAAATGACTCCGCCCCTCGGAAAATCTTTTGATCCTTCGGGACACGATTACGATCGATCTAATCATACGATTTTCTTATGTCATAGGTTTTTGGAATCGGGGAATCGTGAGCTATAATTTGTATACCGGCGATTTTCGAAAAAAGGCCGAGAAAAAAAGATAGATTTCGGATTTTCCGGATGGAAAATTTTTGGAAAATCGGTATGCCTAACCCTTATTCATTTTTGGATTTTAAAACGAAAACCGTTTTCAAAATTATTATCATGGACATGGAGGGCAAAACTAAAATTTGTATTTTAATGGCTTATTAATTTTAGTATTATTGTTATCGCTTGAACACTTGCTTTCATGCAAACTACCTGTGTTGAAATCACATTCTATATCTCTAAATATCTAGAAAAAAAAAAAATACTAGGGTAGGCAGAGAAAGACCAAATATCGAATGAAATGAAAAATTCCCCCTACCGCTGACGTAGACGGGCGGCGAACATCAAACGGAAATTCGCATTTTCGCGTTTCGGACGCCATTTTTTATCCGATCTTTATAATACTAACGTCGTTGGATTCAGGATTTTTTAACGATTCTGGGCTGTTGACCACTTTTTCAAATTTTGCAAAATTTAAAAATTTTGGCTCCAAATTTGATTTTGGCGGCAAAAAAAAAATTTTTTTTTAGATTCCGAATTTTGTACTGTACCACTGAGTACATTCCAATTTGAAAAAATAAAATCGGACCAATTTTAGAAGCGTGAGAACTGCCCAAAATTTCGGTTTTCTCTCTCCCTCGCACTCGTATCTTCTGTCTAACACAGAGTTGCCACACTTGTAGTCCCCTTTCACCTTAAGGCGACAAAAACGACAGGAAAATATTTTTAATCTTCGTATTTGATTGGGTTGGTGAATCGCATGTTGCATGAGCATGATTATTTTACGTTCTTTTCAGATGGTGAGGAATTACATCCGTAAGTCTTTGAGAGGAGCAGGATATTCGAAACAAGAATTGATTATTGATTCTTTTATTTAGTTGGGAATTGCGGCCATTGCAAAGAAAGACGGTGTTAATCGTTCATTTTATTGATTATACATATCCAACGTTTCGGCTGGATGCCAGCCATCATCAGGGAATATCTACAAGTAATTTAAACATTATAGTAAACAAAGAAAAGAGACTGAAATGTGCTTACAAAATTGTTGCAGGTAAGTGTGTTCAAATGTTTATTCTTTTTAGAGTTGAGTCTCATCAGTTAGAACTTTTCAAATTCATATAAAAAGGGGGTAACTACGTTTATTTTAAAATTTAAATCGACTAGAGTAAAACAAAATAAAGAAAATTTAAAAATATAATATCACATGCTGTTTTGTTTTTAATTATCTGTTAAGAGAATGAAGGTTATTAGGCCCAACGAGCATAGAGTAACTCAACTAATAAATAAACAATCGATTAAAATACTATTTGAAATTTTTTTTTTTTTTTTAATAAAATACTAAAGGTAACTATTAATAACAACACTATCAAAACCTCCGTCCATCAAAAACCCACCCAATCTTCAAAATACCTCAACTTCAAAAGCTGCCACCCCCCACATACGTTCAAGTCTATCCCTTATTCTCTCTCCACGCGTTACCATAGGCTTTGCACCGACCAATCTACACTAAAAGAGCACCTTTCCAACCTCACCACTAACCTTAAAGAAAGCAATTACCCCCAAAATATTTTAGACAAAAGAATCCTTCCTTCCAATAAAAGGTTTAACCCCAAACCAAAAAACCCTACCCCTAGACCCCTTCTCTCGTAACTCCCTACTTTCCAGGTGCCAACAAAATACGAAAACTCCTAAAAGACCTCTCCCCATATTATCGACGCACCCCCTCACCAAGAATCTTTTCCCAAAACCACCCTCCATTACCTACCGAAGACCCCCCAACCTTAGAAACATCCTAGTTAAAACCAAACCTTCCCCAAATTTCCTTCCTAGAGGCTCTTTCCCATGCAATAAACCCCGATGCAAACTTTGCCCCCTCCTATCCCCTAATACATCCTTTACTAGTCCTTGCAACAACAACACCATCCAGGTCCTATCCCATTCCTCCTGTCAAACAAAAATGTCATCTATATCCTCACATGCACCCTCTGCGACAGTTTTTACGTCGGAAAAACAACCTCAGAATTCAACCTACGGATCAACAACCACCGTGCAGATGTAAAAAATAAAAAAGCACTCCCTGTCCCCCTTCATGCCAACTCCCACAACCCATCCAAAACCTTTGACGAGCTCTTCCGTATATTAATTATAAAAAATTTCCCCCCATCCACCCCTGATTCGGTAATTGAGTCCGAGGAACTCGGCTACATCTGGTTTCTGCAATCACACACCCCCCCAGGCCTTAACATAAAAAAATAATAGAAACTATATTATTATTAAATTTTTTTTTTTTTTTTTTTTTTTTTTTCTTTATTTATTTATTTATTTTTTTTTTATTTATTTTTTTTTTATTTATTTATTTATTTATTTATTTTTTTTTTTATTTTTTTTTATTTTTTATTTATTTATTTATTTTTTTTATTTATTTATTTTTTTTTTATTTTATTTTTTTTTATTATTATTTTTTTTTAATTTTATTTATTTATTTATTTTTTTATTTTTTATTTTTTATTTTTTTATTTTTTTATTTTTATTTTATTTTTTATTTTTTTTTCTTTCTTTTTTCCTTTTTTATTTATTTTATTTCTTATTTCCTATATATTCCTTTTCTCTACCTCTCCACTCTAACCTTGAGAACTCGAAACATGACGTCACCACCTCAACGGACCTATCATAGGGTTACAACCGTTAGTCATTCGTTCTCGACCGAAGAAGGCCACGAGCCGAAATATCTCGAAACTGTGAGTTTTTTCAAACTATTTTAAGTGTAAACTGTGAACTTTCCTAAGTGCCCCTTTAAAATAATAAAAGTATTATAAGACCGCAAGTGGTCCCTTAGTTTCATACACCAAAAAATAAGGTAACTATTAAAATATTTACGACTAGAATAACAAAAAGTTAAAATTTAAACAGGAAAAAAATTATTTTATAAAAATTAAATTAATATCACATTTTTTGTTTTGTTTATAAACAAGTTTGGTTTTCAGGAAGAGAGGTTACAGACCCGAAGAGCATAGAGTAACGCGCTAATGAGATGTGATAACAGTAGAAGAGATTAACGACCTAAACAATCTCACCACCAGACGGAGGACTCCCGCTCTTTTTAATTTTATTCAAATATGCGAGTAGCACTTTCCTATTACGTCCTGGTCATCTTTATGGTTCATCGTATTATCATGTAATCTGTATCACGTATTATCTCTTTTTACCAATGTTCCACTCAGTAAAGCTTTGTCCATCGTTGAAAATAAATGGAACGTGATCGCTGATTCGACCCGAATATCAAAGGAGTTATTTCTGGAAATCTTAAATTTTTGTTGTTCTTCCTCTTGCATCACTTATAAGGGCCAATTTTATCAAAAAGCATGGGCAAAAAGTTGAAGACTCAGTTCAAGAATAACACTCCTGGGGAGGACTGGTTTCTCAACTTTAAAAAGAGGCACAACCTCTCTTTGAAAATCCCAGAGAATATTGAAGTAGCCAGGAGAAAGGCGATCGATCCGTTCATCATAAATAATTATTTCGACTTACTTCATACAACTATAACCGAGCTTCAACTGGAAAATAAACCCGATCAAATCTGGAATGTAGACGAAACGTATTTTTGTACAGACCCTAGCAAAGCAAAGATTGTAGGAGCCAAAGGCCAACCAGCGACCCGGACCACAACGGGTTCAGGAAGGGAAAACATCACAGTTTGTTTCACAGGGAGTGGGGCAGGCAGAAAGCTGCCTCCTCTTATCATCTATAAAGGAACTTACCATTGGGACCAATGGATGGGCGATCAGGCTTACCCAGGAACGACGACAGAACGTGACAAAAAACGGCTGGATGGAGACGGCTGCGTTCAACAATTGAAAACACGTTCTTACCAAACGTTGGGGCAGAGCGGCCTCAACTACTAATTTTTGACGGCCATACGATTCATATTTCCCTAGAGTTAGTAAAGAAAGCCAAAGAGGAAAACGTGACCATTCTCAAGTTGCCCCCCCATTCCAGCCATGTGCTTCAGCCGCTTGACGTCTCTGTATTCAAGTCTTTAAAAGATAAATGGGAAGCTGACCTGGTCAGTTGGCAGAGAAAAAATCTGGGAAGAAAGCTTCCAAAGAAGATGTTCGCTAACATGGTTGGCAAAATTTGGACCGAGGCAAGCCCCAATATTATCATCTCGGGGTTCCGGAAGGCGGGTGTCGTTCCATTCGATCGAAATGTCGTAAAAAAAGTAGATTACGATCCTGCAGCGCTGAAGAGGTGGGAAAGTAGAAATGAAGAAAGAAAAACTCTCGAAGTTCCCTCTCTTGCTTCCGACGAAGTTCCTCACGAAGTTCCTCCACCTTTTGATGTTCCTGTTCTTGAAGCTAACGAAGAAGTTTCGTTCGAAATATCGTTACCTCTTGTGAATGAGGACCCTCCAGACGGCTTCGTTGTACTCGCGTTGCCGCAAGGGGGATTGGAAGAAAACCCGACATCGATAGATCTTCCTCTTTCATTCGAGGCTTGCCTTTTATCCATGGTTAAGATGAGCGACCCCGTCCCAACCTTACCAAAAAGAAGGGTCGGAACTGGGTCGGAAGTTCTCACTTCTGAAACAGCGATAGAAAGGCTGTCAGCATCCTCCAGCGAGACAAAAAAAAGGAAAGCTCCAAGAAGCACCGTAAAAACATCGAAAAAGGGCGTAAAATATTTGCCTCCACAGTCAAACGAAGACACCAACCAGCCTAAACCAAAGAAAATTAAGGTCATGTCAAACAAGAGCGAGAGAATACCATCGCCGCGACTGTGAGGTTTAAGCTTTTTTTTTAACCCCATCCGACCCCACAATAAGAAGGGGGAAAGAAGAACTCGGGTGATCTCCGAGGGGTGATGCCAGGAGAAAGAAAAGAATTCAATTGAGCAAGTACTCACTTTAATGATGATGAATGAGGAGAGGCAATTTACACCTTATTTTTATTACACTTAATTTTATTGTCGTTTGATTCTTGATATGTGTGGTACGCCGCTCTCGAGGAGACCATCACCTGACGCGGCGCACCACACATATCAAGAATCAAACGACAATAAAATTAAGTGTAATAAAATTAAGGTGTAAATTGCCTCTCCTCATTCATCATCATTAAAGTGAGTACTTGCTCAATTGAATTCTTTTCTTTCTCCTGGCATCACCCTTCGGAGATCACCAGAGTTCTTCTTTCCCCCTTCTTATTGTGGGGTCGGATGGGGTTAAAAAAAAAGCTTAAACCTCACAATTGGTAGCAGAGCATTTTTTGTTTTTTAAAGATCCATGGTCGCGTATCTTTGCATTTACTTCGTTCTTAAGGGATTAATCCTTAATTTTCGGATTAGTCACCTACGGATAGTCACCTCAACAAGAAAATAGACCTTGTCACTATTTTTGTCCACTTTTAAATTATTTCGCAAAATTAAATTATTTTTTTTTTTCAATTATTAAGAAATTGTTTCTTTCGCAATGCTTTTTCCCGACGTCTCCGACAGCGACAACGACACTCCGGTATCGTGTTCAAATTGCTCGGATGTCGCACGGGTTGGGGAAAATGGCGTCCGATGCCGTGCATGTCTTAAGGTCTGGCATTTTCAATGTGACGTTAACTGCGGATCAAGAGATCGTTACATCCGCATGGACAAAAAGCGAAGGAAAGAATGGCGTTGTTCAGCATATAAACCACCGGCGGTCGATGTTCTCGCCATTCAGGAGCAGGTAGAAATGTTAGCGTCTCAAATGGCGAACCTTCAAGCGTCATACGCCAAGGGTATGGCGGAGATGAAAAGTCATTTTGAGGCATCGGAGGTAAAGCTTGGCAGGTTCATAGATTTGCTGGGCGAGGAGACTCAGAGGTCGGGGGATGTAAATCCAAAGCCCGTCTCAACCCCTCCTAGCTTGGGGATTTCTGAACCGGTCAACCAGGCGTCTCCAGCAGCGCAATTATGTTCGAATGGCACGTCCGAGTGTATGATCAGGGATCTTGCGGCGAGTTTACCGGCGTTTAGGAGCGACGACCCTTGGGAAATCCCCAAATTTTTCGAAGGATCGTCATTTCAAGTAGAGATCCGATTTTAAACGGTATTTTAGCCCGTACTCAATTCCCAACTTTCTCGATCGTGTCCAAGGAAATCTTAACGCAACTCATAAATATTAAAACCCGAGTTTTCCTGATTAGTAAAAAGGTTTTCAGAAACCAAGGAAGGGAGGAGTCATTTCGATCTTTTGTACGCGATATTAAAAAGTTTGCGGCTGTTTTGAGTGATTTGTCGGAGGCCGAGGTAGTCGAATCTATTTTGGCCAGCATTAACCCATTAACGTCCAGTGGTCCCTTTTGGGATCTCAATGATGGAGTCATTCGGAAGCTCCTTAAACCATGTTTTCCGTGTCCAAACGCGTCGAAACTAACCCCCTAGCTTCTAAAGAGCCCTCTTTAAATCTTAGTGAAGAAACGATTGGTGTTTGTCCTCCCCACCACCAGTGATAACGTATCAAAAATGGCTGACTTTTTGGACTTGGAATCGCTTAAGGATTTATTGTCGTAAGTACTAATAAATACTTCTAATCTTCTTTTTTTTGGTGCTATTCTATTCTCAGATGGTCTAAGGATAGATTTATAACGTTTGCCGTAAATTTTAAGTGATTAAATTCTGTACACTCTGGTATAAAGTTAAGCGATCCCAAAAGGGACCACTGAGCACTTTGACCAACTGTATTTCAGGTTAGGGAAAAATACCAATTTTCTTCTCTTTTTTTGTTTTCAGACCTGGAATTACATTGCAGGATGTAATTGATATTTTGCAAGACGATTCAGAGGCACAAGCCCTGCCCCAATCCGTATACGTGGAACCTCCCGATCCACACGTGGTTACCGACGAAGAATCAGGGGAAGAGGATGAACCTGGAGAATTGCGTCACCTTTCAGGACGTCAACTCCTGGCTAATGTCGAAGTTGTTTACGGGGATTTACGAACTAACGACGTCACCGACAACCCGGTTGTCAACACGGTTGACACACCCGTGAATTTAAATATGCCAATTTCCACCTGCACAACTGAAGAGGAATTATGGAAAAAGCAACGACTGAAGAAAGGAAAGCCAGATCCTTATTTCATGGAGGGAGATATTGTATCGAATAAGGCCCTTTTTCCTTCAACTTTTTTACTTCAACCAGAACCACTGTCTTGTGTTGAATGCTTCGAACGCTTTTTCACCGACGATATCTTCGACTATATTGCCTTACAAACGAAAAACTATGCTCTGTTCAAGAACCAGGATGACCCGATGATAACGAGAGAAGAGATAAAATGTTTTTTTGGATTCATGATGACCTCGTGCACGGTCGCCAGTCCCTTTAACCGTCCAAGGGACAAGGTGAGCGGGGCTGCTATGACGGTGGGTCCGCTGAGGGATCAGCGGGGTGCTTCTCCGGGTAGGAAGGACAACCGGAGGTGCCGTGTCCAGCAGGGCACTCCGTAACCGGGGACACCGAGACAAGCTGGGTGGCACCGGGGGAAAGGGTCGGCCGTGTCTAGCAGGGCTCTCCCGGAAGGAGTAGGGAGGAAGGTAGGAAGGACAACCGGAGGCGCCGTGACCAGCAGGACGCTCCGTAACCGGGGACACCGAGACAAGCTGGGTGGCACCGGGGGAAAGGGTCGGCCGTGACTAGCAGGGCTCTCCCGGAAGGAGTAGGAAGGAAGGTAGGAAGGACAACCGGAGGCGCCGTGACCAGCAGGACGCTCCGTAACCGGGGACACCGAGACAAGCTGGGTGGCACCGGGGGAAAGGGTCGGCCGTGTCTAGCAGGGCTCTCCCGGAAGGAGTAGGAAGGAAGGTAGGAAGGACAACAGGAGGCGCCGTGACCAGCAGGACGCTCCGTAACCGGGGACACCGAGACAAGCTGGGTGGCACCGGGGGAAAGGGTCGGCCGTGACTAGCAGGGCTCTCCCTGAAGGAGTAGGAAGGAAGGTAGGAAGGACAACCGGAGGCGCCGTGACCAGCAGGACGCTCCGTAACCGGGGACACCGAGGCAAGCTGGGTGGCACCGGGGGAAAGGGTCGGCCGTGACTAGCAGGGCTCTCCCTGAAGGAGTAGGAAGGAAGGTAGGAAGGACAACCGGAGGCGCCGTGACCAGCAGGACGCTCCGTAACCGGGGACACCGAGACAAGCTGGGTGGCACCGGGGGAAAGGGTCGGCCGTGACTAGCAGGGCTCTCCCGGAAGGAGTAGGAAGGATAGGGAAGGGATGTGAGCCGGTCGAGGAGTGGAGACCGACTGAACGCTCACTGAGCTCGGATCTCCTGAGGTAGCCTTCCTTGGAGTGGGGACCGCTGTCTCTCAGTGGGGGAGTCCGCTTCGGCGCGTGGAGTCCTAGAGGTGGAAGGGGTTCTCAACAATTAAACACGTTTCTCTCTTCACACGTTTATTGTTCCTTAAGAGATGAGGCTGGTGAGTTCCTCGGCGACGACTGACTCCTCGGCGCCCCCACCGCCTCCTTTATAGGGACTTTCCCACCACCAGGGTCCTCCCCCACTCCGAGTGGAGAGGGAATTCACTGGTAGTGGGAAGAGTGTCCCGCCGAAGGGGGGAGGGCACCGAAGAAGCCCAGCCGCTCCTTGTGGATGAGGGGTGGTCCGGTTTCCCAGAGGGAACCTCTGTGACGTATTCCTACGTCAGACTCCCCCCCAGGAAAACCGGAGCACCACTCAGACAACACCCACGGGTACATATTAGCGGGAAAAATTTTTTTTTTTTTTTTTTTTTTTTTTTTTTTTTTTTTTTTTTTTTTTTTTTTTTTTTTTTTTTTTTTTTTTTTTAATATAAAAATCTAAAATGTAAATATCGGGGTGGGCGTTCCCCTTGCCTCCTTTACTCTGGTGCATGCCTCGCAGCTCCTAACGCAGTCCTTCACCCTCTGCACCATTCTCGTGAGGAACGCTAGGTCGGCCACCTGCCTTAGGGTTTCATCTCTCCCCGGGTGTCCTCCTTCTTCATGGACCAGTCGAACGAAGTCTTCTGCCATTCTTTCCGGAACCATAGGTCGGTAGTGGCCATCACGCGTTTCCTTGCCCAACAGTCCATCCCTAATGGTCCACGGTGTCCTCGCCTTTCCGTCCTCCAGGTCTTTCTTTAATGCCTCACAGCCCGGGTCCTTGCGCTGCCCTTCCTTCAGGTCCTTCCACCAATCTTCTATTCTCAGGTACCATAGCTGCTTCGGGCGTTCCATGGGTGGATCCGTTCGGGGTGGCATTGGGTCCCGTAGCTCCTCTTCCTCCTGGGGTTCGTCCCCATCTTCCATGGGAGTTCTTGAGAGGACGTCCGGTCCCAGGTTATCCTTCCCCGGGCAGTGTCTTGTCTCAAAATCGTACTCCATTATACTGGCAAGCCATCGATATATCTTCTGGTTCCGGCTTCTATTGTCCTTTAACCAGGTCAGCGCTACGTTGTCGGTTATAATCGTAAATTTCCGCCCCTCCAGGTACCATGCGAAGCGGTGGACGGCCCAGACCATGGCCAACGCCTCTTTCTCCACTGCGGCGTACCTTCTTTCGGCCCCTCTGAGTTTCCGGCTCGCGAATTCAATAACCGCCCGTCCTTCCTCTTCTGGGTGGAATAGAACCGCTCCTAACCCCATATCGCTGGCGTCGGTTTGTAGGCACAGTTCCTTGCTCGGGTCTAGCTGACACAACGGAGGTCCATTTTTTACAATCTCCTTGACCTTTCGGAAGGCCTCCTCTTCCGTATCCGTCCATTTCCATCGTTTTTTCCCGTTTAACAGGTCCGTCATTGGGGCTGCAACTGTTGCCAAATTTTCCGCGAAACCGCCGTACCATTGGCATTTACCCATGAAGACCTTTATCTGCCGCTTTGTCCGGGGTGTCGGGTGCTCGACGATTCCTTTAATTTCTTCCGGCCTCTTCAGGATTTTCCCTGGGGTGATTAGCCTCCCTAACACCGTTAGAGAGTTGGTGGCAAATCGACACTTTTCCAACCCTGCGGTTAGGCCGTGGGCCTCTAACCTCCTCAGGACTTCTCCCAGGTGCGTAAGATGTTCGTCCAGTCCCCCACTGTGGATGATGATATCATCCAGATATACCTCAGCACTTCGGCCTAGGTACCCCTTGAGTACAATTTCCATCAGTCGTTGGAAGGTCTTTGGACTGGTTTTGAGCCCAAATGGCATCACTTTGAATTCATAGAGTCCCAGTGGGGAGGAAAACGCAGTGAATGCTCGGCTTCCGGGTTCCATTTCCACCTGCCAATATCCCTTCTTGAGGTCTATTATGCTGAACCACTGGCTCCCTCTCAGGCGTGCCAATATTTCTTGAACATTCGGCATTGGATATGCGTCATCAATCATGATCCGATTTAGCTTCTTGTAGTCGACGCAGAACCTCCACGCCCCGTCTTTTTTTCTCGCTAGCACAACCGGTGAACACCACGGCGACCTACTAGGTTCAATCCACCCTTCTCGCAGCATCTCCCGGACCTGTTCTTCCACTACCTTCCTTTTTTCTTCGCTCAGGTTGTATTGCGGGGTACGTGTCGGAGTGTGGCCTTCCAGGACTCGAATTACATGGTGTACTGTTTTGGTTCGTCCGACGCCAGAGAGGGCCCGGTGGCGAGTCTTTAAAATCTCCCTTAATCGCTGGCGATCCGGTTCTGGTACGTTCTCCCCGATGGCCTCGTCCTTGATCTCGAGCTCCAGCGCCGGGTCTTCCAGACCCTTCCTCCTTTGGTACCAAGGCAGCTCCGTCCGGGGTCCTTTACCTAGCCCTACCAGTTGGTTCGGGAAGTCTATAACTACTTCGTTATCCCGCATCCAGTCCTGTCCTAGGATAAGGGGACGCCTTAGTTGAGGTACCGCTGTCACTTCCGCGGTCAGATTTAAGGCCTGTACGCTGAACCGCAATATCCCTGTCCCGAGTAGTCGGGCGGTGGCGTCTATTGTCCCCAGTTCGATATCCCCAGTCTCTTCCTCTGGCTCTTCGACGAGGGTATAGAGTGCCTCATCCACAAATGATGTAGAGGCCTGGGTGTCTATAAGCGCCTCAATTTCCCGGTTGTTCGGCAATGTTACCAGTAGGCTCGGGGACAATCCCCTGGGGTCCTTTAATCCTCCACACCTTGCCAATATCAGTTGAGGTTCTTCTCCGTGGCTGCCGGGTTCTAGGCTGAAACGTACTTTTTTCGGGGGTTTCTTTATCGTGAGAAGCACTTGTTCCTGTTGTTCCTGGGTGAGTACTTCCGACGCCCCCGACCTTTCCGCCGCCCTTAAATCCTTATATAAGTATCCCGCCAGTTTGACGAACTCGTCATAGCTCCGGGGAGTCGTTATTCTCAGAAATGGTTTGACATTCTCAGGCAAAAGCTCTGTCATCTGCCTTATAAACGAGCTCTCGGAGCAGTGTTTTAATAGCCTCATTTGGATCATCTGCTTCCTTCTCAAGAACGTTTCTATATCGTCCTCCGGGGTGATCCGTTCACTGTACATTTTCCGAATGGCTTCCGCTTCCGCCATTGGTGAATCGTACTCTTCTAGTACCATTTTTTTAAAAGTTACCCAGTTGGGCTTTAGGTACTGCCGTGTGTGCCACCATACCGATGCCCCTCGATATAGCTGGTTCCCCGCCTCGCGGGCCCACGAGGAGAGTCCCACGTTGTGTCGTCGGAAGACCTCCTCACATTCCTGCAGAAAACCCTTGGGATCCTCCCACAGTTCCCCATCATAGCGGGGTAGCTCTCGTCTTACCCATTCTGGAGAAGAAGCCCTGGAGGTTGGCGCTTGCAGATTGCGCAGCAGCTGTGTGAGTAACTCCACGGTGTTCTCGTGTTGACCCTTCCGGCATTCCCCGTCTTCCTCCTTTGGTGGGTGAATTGGGTAGGGTTGAGCATCCGGCCGCCACGGGTATTCCACCCCTCTTTCCCCTCTTTCTGGTGGCCGATACTCGTGGAGGTTATCGTCTGGTTGCCTCCCCGTTCTAGCGGTAAAGTCCAGCGGCTGATACGGGTTGGTAACTTTCTCCCGTCCGGCCTCCCCCTTTGCTAGGACGTCAAGCTCCTCTCGTCCATGGGTTGCTTCATCCTCCGGGGGCTTATCCTCTTTGTCCGTTCTGAGGTTCCCGATCGTCTGATGTGTAGCTCCTTCATCTTTTGTCCTCTTCTCGGGACTTTGTACTGCCGAGGCTACCGTGTCCAGTTTCGGAATGGCCCCTTTTCTTGGGAACCGATACGTGCCCACGGGTAGCCCGCGGCTAACCATCTCCTGCTCGAGCCTTATGGCTCGGTCGGCTATGTTTCCTCCCAGATGACAGCCCCATTCTTTTAGGACTGCCTTCACTTCGTTCTGGGTTAATTCCACCAGCAGCTTTCCGCGCTCCATTACGGAGATGAGGGAATTGTTGGTACGTCGTTACAACAATTGAGGTCCTGTCACGGTCGCCAAACTGACCTCGTGCACGGTCGCCAGTCCCTTTAACCGTCCAAGGGACAAGGTGAGCGGGGCTGCTATGACGGTGGGTCCGCTGAGGGATCAGCGGGGTGCTTCTCCGGGTAGGAAGGACAACCGGAGGTGCCGTGTCCAGCAGGGCACTCCGTAACCGGGGACACCGAGACAAGCTGGGTGGCACCGGGGGAAAGGGTCGGCCGTGTCTAGCAGGGCTCTCCCGGAAGGAGTAGGGAGGAAGGTAGGAAGGACAACCGGAGGCGCCGTGACCAGCAGGACGCTCCGTAACCGGGGACACCGAGACAAGCTGGGTGGCACCGGGGGAAAGGGTCGGCCGTGACTAGCAGGGCTCTCCCGGAAGGAGTAGGAAGGAAGGTAGGAAGGACAACCGGAGGCGCCGTGACCAGCAGGACGCTCCGTAACCGGGGACACCGAGACAAGCTGGGTGGCACCGGGGGAAAGGGTCGGCCGTGTCTAGCAGGGCTCTCCCGGAAGGAGTAGGAAGGAAGGTAGGAAGGACAACAGGAGGCGCCGTGACCAGCAGGACGCTCCGTAACCGGGGACACCGAGACAAGCTGGGTGGCACCGGGGGAAAGGGTCGGCCGTGACTAGCAGGGCTCTCCCTGAAGGAGTAGGAAGGAAGGTAGGAAGGACAACCGGAGGCGCCGTGACCAGCAGGACGCTCCGTAACCGGGGACACCGAGGCAAGCTGGGTGGCACCGGGGGAAAGGGTCGGCCGTGACTAGCAGGGCTCTCCCTGAAGGAGTAGGAAGGAAGGTAGGAAGGACAACCGGAGGCGCCGTGACCAGCAGGACGCTCCGTAACCGGGGACACCGAGACAAGCTGGGTGGCACCGGGGGAAAGGGTCGGCCGTGACTAGCAGGGCTCTCCCGGAAGGAGTAGGAAGGATAGGGAAGGGATGTGAGCCGGTCGAGGAGTGGAGACCGACTGAACGCTCACTGAGCTCGGATCTCCTGAGGTAGCCTTCCTTGGAGTGGGGACCGCTGTCTCTCAGTGGGGGAGTCCGCTTCGGCGCGTGGAGTCCTAGAGGTGGAAGGGGTTCTCAACAATTAAACACGTTTCTCTCTTCACACGTTTATTGTTCCTTAAGAGATGAGGCTGGTGAGTTCCTCGGCGACGACTGACTCCTCGGCGCCCCCACCGCCTCCTTTATAGGGACTTTCCCACCACCAGGGTCCTCCCCCACTCCGAGTGGAGAGGGAATTCACTGGTAGTGGGAAGAGTGTCCCGCCGAAGGGGGGGAGGGCACCGAAGAAGCCCAGCCGCTCCTTGTGGATGAGGGGTGGTCCGGTTTCCCAGAGGGAACCTCTGTGACGTATTCCTACGTCAATGATACTTACGGGATACCTCAATCATCCAACAGAAAGAAGCTATTGGGAAGAAATGCCCGATCTAAGACACGATTTAGTCCGCAGCGCCTTCAGACGGCATCGTATGGGCATCATAAAAAAATACATACACTTCGCGGACAACCACAAAATCGATAAAAAAGACAAAATTTGGAAGCTACGACCGCTTATGGATCAACTAAAGAAGCAATGCTTCCAAATTTCTCCCCAAAAGAGACAATTAATTACGACGAAAGTATGATCAGATTTTTCGGGAAGCATTCTCTAAAGCAGTTTCTTCCCGGAAAGCCGATACGATTCGGATACAAGATGTGGTGTATGAACACGAACGAAGGCTACTTATTAAATTTTGACCTTTATCAAGGGATGAACCCGAAATTATCAAAGACAGACTGCGATCTTTTCGGAAAATGTGCCGCTCCTTTCATCATGATGTTGAAAGAACTACCGGATGACATCAGAAAACTGCCGTACAGTTTTTTTTTTGATAACTTATTTAGTGGAGTAAATCTATTCAGATTTTTAAAAGCACATGGATATTCTGCGACGGGAACGTTCCGAGAAAATCGTCTTCCCAAATCAAAATTAATCCCAAAAAAGCGTAGTTGCAAGCGAAAGATTGTGGAATTGCCCGACAAGAAATCATTCAAAAAGCTTGCACGGGGATCTATAAAGGCTTTTATAGAAAAAAATGACGGAATAATTTTCGTCAAATGGAAAGATAATGGAGCCGTCTCTATCGGATCTACGGACTATGGAGTCCATCCTTTGTCCTCTGTCAAACGTTGGTCGGCAGAGAAGAAAAAGAACGTTTCATGTGATCGTCCGTATGTAGTCGCCAAATACAATGCTGGAATGGGAGGCACAGACCAAATGGACGCGAATATAAATGTTTATCGCATTGGACTCCGAAGTAAAAAGTTTTATTGGCCAGTGTTCACATGGCTAGTCGATGCCATGATCCAAAATGCTTGGCTAGTATATCGGCAACATCAGTCAATAACACAGTTAAAATTTCGTCGTGAAATTGCCATTGCTTATCTTTCAACGTTTGCTACACCAAAAACTCGTCCGGGGCCAATAGCTCCGATGCGATCACGAATTTTAAGGACAACCAGGTTTGACAATGTGAATCACCTGATCGTAAAAATTGGAGACGGCGGGCGATGGCGATGTGCCTTAGAATCGTGTAGTTCGCGCACGAGATACATGTGCGAAAAATGTCGAGTAAGACTTTGTGTGGAATGCTTTCTTCCGTTTCACCGGTCATGAAAATATTCTATACAAAATTTTGTTCTGCATTTTCGCGAAGTACACTATTCTGAAGCAAATTTTGATCGGACTCGTCGTGTAAATCTTGTCAATTTCTTAAGTTTTAAAATATTTATTTGTAATTTTTTAAAAATAACTTTGTTTTTTGTTCTAATAAATTCATTCAAAACCATTTTCGTATTGCAATATATTTTTTCTAACCTCTTAAACCACAGTGGGTCAAAGCGTCCAGTGGTCCCTTTTGGGATCACTAATTAACATAGCCCCTACGGAAGTGTGTGTTACTTAGATTTTTTTTAATATTTTTCTCATGATATTTAGACCCTAATGGACAATCCCTGAGAGTTTTATTGAAAAATTCGGACTAAAATAGTTACGGGCATTAATGGGTTAATTTGGACACGCGCACGCGATTTCAGTTTTCCCAAAAACCATCAACATTCGCTGAGCTGGATGTGGTGGTGTCTACCGTCGAGAAATTGGAAATTTCGACCGCGTCCAACCCAAATTTGTCCAAAAACATCAACCGGCGCAGAATAGTAATTTTTCGTCAGAAAAGGGTAATAGCAACCCCCCGAATAAGAACTACGAAGCCAATAATACCGTGCCACGAAATCAAAACTCCCAACGTAATGGTCACTCGAATTTCAGAAAAAAAGAATATTCGGGAAATAATAATTTTAAAAATAAAATCTGTAATTTCGCTGAAGATAAGGCGACGGTCTCGAAGAGTCCAGAAGTTAATCCACCGGACGATAAAATACCTTTAACTGATAATCCAACTGTCCGGACAAACAAAAATTCAACAAAATCGAAAATAATTCCAGGAAAAATTCTCCAAAAAACGGGAATGCCTCGGGCGGAGGGGATTCCGTTTAGCTCCGTCGTCCGACCCTTTAATTTTGCCCCTTAATTCATCGAATAAAAATCATTTAGGCGTTAAACTTTTTGATTATCCTTTGAAAGTGCTCTTAGATGAGAAACCAAAAATGACACCTTGTATAAATCCGACAACGACTTGTTATTATGGATCAGCGATTCAAACAGCTGTGAAAACACCGCCAATCATCCTCCAATCATCCTGTTCCCCCGAAAAGGGCTGGATTTGGAGTTTTCCTAACAAAAACTTGGCATCTACGAGTGGTTCCGACTCAACTTTCACACTCGTCGACTCCTGCGACTTAGTGGTCTCCGAGCCACCTATCAATTTATATAATTTTGCGACATAATATATGCAATCCATTATATCAACAAATTGAGGATCAAAATTCGAATCAAGTTCAAGTTTAAGTCGGTTGCATTTCATCTCATACTCTTTAAATTCCTTAACCGTCTCCTCACAACCCGGAAACATCAATTTAAATGATTTGACATCTTTTGACTCAGGTTTGGAAACATCTACTATTTTCTTGGCATAATCATAACACCTTTGTAAACTACTAAACAACTGCTCTCGTTTTTTCAAGACGATTTCTGCCATAATACGAATGAATGCAACCCAAACAATTGAAATTCCAAATCGTCAAAAAAAGGTCTAATTAAATGAAAATTAAAAAAAGAAAGAATGATAAATTTCTAAAGGATTAACCCGACGCGTAAGTGATGACTTACTCCTTTTACAAAGAATTAGGGATCTGAAAATTCAGGCTCGAACCACGACTGACAAAAACTTGAATTTCATGAAAATGCAAGCTCAATCCGGCCCGGAGGACCAAAAATGTTACCGTAAAATGGTGCAACTATGTGCCACTTTTCGAAGTTTTTTGTTAAAAAAAAAAAACAGTTAAATCTTTGATGTAGAGGCCTTGGAATTTTACATTGGGTAGCTATAACTCTCACCTTTAAGATAGGATAATAAAAAAAATTAAAGTTGTCGTGGTGAGATAGGGGATTTTTTTCCTGTGGCCCATAGTTGTAACCCAAAGGTTGTTTTTAAATATAGTAAAAATTTATTTTCTTTTTTTAAATTAATTTTTTATCTTTTAACATTTACAAATAAAGAAGTCATTTCAAGAAACCAACCAAAAAAACAAAATTGAATGGTTTAACAAAAAAATAAATAAAATAATCTACAACAAAACAAACAAAAAAAAACAATCAAAAAATTTATCAACTCAAGAATATGGGCGGTATGGGCGACCCCCAGACTTCTTTCGACTTAGTCTAGGCATTAGAGAGTTTTAGCAACTCGTGTTTTGGTCTATTCGTAACACGAATAGCCCTACTCGTATACGAGTGGTCTCTGAGTCGTATTCGTGTTACGAAACGAGAAGATCTACTCGTTGCCGACTCCGAGTGGCATTCGTAAAACGAATAGAAGTGAGGTTAGTCGAACGAAAACGTTCAAAGTAATTAAATGTAATCAAAAAGTATAAAATAAAACAGAATTCTTCTAAAATTTTAATTACATTTTAAATTATTACAAATTTATAAATTAAAAAATTTATAAATTAAAAAAAAGGCGTTAGCCAAGTTTAAAGTCGTTGCGGTTACCTAACACGAAGGTTACAAACATTTCAATCCACGTTTCTTTTCTAACTCGTGTGCACTGTGCTTAATATTTTATTTAGTGAAATGTTTTTGTGCTTTATTTTTTTTTGGGCTTAAAGAAAAAGTAAGTATACACTACGTTATAGTCCTAAGCTTTTAATTGACGTTGTAGTATGCAGGAAAGCAAAAGAAAAGTTATACGCTTTTCAAAAAGCGACGACGCATTTCTTCTAAAGGAGGTGCGGGCGGAAAATCCGTTTCTAAACTCGAATATTTGGTTATCAATTCAAAGCAATATGAAAAACTGCACTGGTATGTATAAAAGTTAAAAATTTCATCAAGCTATAGCTTCAAATACCGTTCTGGTTTTACTAAGATGGATTTTTTTATAGCGAATTTCTAAAATACCCATCACAGCCAGGAGTACTGCTTCACATGCATTGAAAGGTTTTAATTTAATCAATTAAACATTATTTTTTAATTTTCTAGCTTTTAGTTAGTTTTAAGGCATTCATAGTAATATTTTAGAGTAATTTAACTAAGTTTTTTAGAAGGTTTTTATATAAATAAGGCATAAATGTTTAAAATGCCTGTAAAAGCTTTTTTTTTCTTTTTTTATGGAAATTCGGTGTTTGAGAAGTGTGATGTTTGGGAAATATAGTATTTGCTGCCCGATTGATTGGTTGAGAGTGGAGAACAAAAGTTTCAGCTTTTGTATAGCTTTTCCAAGTAAGATTTGGAATTTTCCAAAACATTTGTAACTTTCAAAAGCGATGGCAGATATTTCTTCGTAATTCAGTACAAGAAAAGGTTGGATTTAAATGGAATATTTTATAATTGCTCTGGAAGTTACAATAAGCGTTTAAGAATGTTCCGAATTTGACCGCAAAAATCTATTACATAAGCACCTACACATATTTTTCTTTTGTATATAGAACATTTTTATAACAGGCAAAGACTTCACTGTGCGAGCGTTGAAAGATCGTGTTGATCACCTGATGAAGCTGTTTAGGTCACAGGATCGGAGCAACTTAAAAAAGTCAGGATCATGAATTTATAGTTTTTAACTTTTATTAATCTAACTAAGAACCTAAAAACTAACTCTAATGCATGATTAGTTAGTAGTCTTAATTTAATAATAATAATAATAATAATAAAGTCTTTATTGAGCTATTTTATAAAAATTTACAATAATAATATACAAAAAGAAAAAAAAAATTCCTGCTCAAAAAGACAGAGCTTATGACCTTAGAGATCGTTTGAGCTGGGGAGGAACAAACAGAAGATACATTAGTCGATTAAGTGATAACACAAGAAAACACGATTTACAAAATGAAAAATGAAGAAAAAGCTCATGATTATGATATGATTCACATTACTTAATTATGCACAAATAGGGCGCGATACTTGATCGCTTCATCATAAAAACCAGATAGGGCTTTCCAATCTTTACCGTTCAAAATAAGCAAAAAGTCATGGCCCGATAGAACCCTCATGGAAAAAAATTTGTACCTTATTTCAGAAAGACGGGTGCACTGTGCCATGAAATGAAAAAGGCCTTCGTTTTCCGCCAGGCATACAGGGCACAGCACATCCTCGGTCCTATATCCCGCACCGAAACTCAACAGGTTTCCCCTTAAACGTATGATTTTTCTTGAATCTAGAAGACCTAAATTTTTCAGATAATTATTCCCACCCAGATTAAAATTCAATTGCCTATAAAGAGCATAGTGCTCAGTGCCAGCGACATATTCTCTGAATTTACTAGCATAATGTCGAGAGAGACACAGGCGGATATCAGTCAGTTGACGATTCATGTCTTCGAAGTCAAGCAATTCACTCATAGCGGCGCTACCAGAGAGAATGGACAGATCCTTTAATTCTTTATACCACCCCAATTCCATTTTCAAGCAGTTCAATGCAACTATTCTCGGGAGACGAGTCGCTTCCATATTTGCAATCCTTTCCAAATACCTGGAAAACAAATTAAATGTAAAAATATGGACTGGATCACATTCAGTCTCCAGATGTAGAAACGCAGTAGGGGTCCATGGGGGAAGACATAAGATTTTTTTAATAAAAAACCTTAAAGACTTCTCCACTGATTCATATGCTGAGCAGCCCCATACCTGGGCACCATAACATACAACAGAGCGTATCGAGGACTTGAAAAGATTCAGTTTAGCTTCTAAAGAGATACCCTTGTGATTAACCAGACTGAGGACATTGCCTGTTTAACCGTAGCACACTTTCTATCGAAGTGGGTGGTCAAAGATAGACCAGAAGTGATTGTTATACCCAAGTATTTGTATTCATTTACCAGTTCAATAGCCTGACCCTCATAGTGCCACTTCTCCCTTTTTGCCCGCCTTCCGCCATTTTTAAAAATCAGCACCTTAGATTTTTCTAAATTTACCCTAAGGTTATTAAGGTTGACAAATTTGACAACTGAGTTAATCATAAGTTGCAGAGACTGCGGGGTTTGAGCCAGAATTACTATGTCATCAGCATATGCCAAGGCTTTGATTTTATGTTCACCTACCAGTATACCTCCACCATCCAATGCAGCCTCAAAGTCGTTGAGAAATAAGGAGAAAAGGAGAGGGCTAAGCGGAGCGCCTTGTTTGACACCTGAATTAATATCAAATTCTTGGGTTAATCCATTTTTACCCCAAACAGCGCCCTTTGTATCAGTCAAGAGGGCGCGAACAGCACCTAGGACTTTATCTGAGACTCCCATACTGTTTAGTTTACAAAACAAGATCCACCTGTCGACGGAATCAAAAGCTGCCGAAAAATCTATAAAAAAGGCATAGACTTTATGCCGTTTCCTTGACAGTTCGGACCTTACCATGTTGAACAGAACAAAGAGATTGTCAATCGTGCCATACCCAGGCCTAAAACCCGCTTGAAACTCATTTAGGACACCCTTAGACCAAGACATAAGCCTATTATATAACAAACCTTCATAAATTTTACTATCTGTGTTATTACAAGAGATCCCTCTATAGTTTTTTATAAGATTCCTATCTCCCTTCTTATACACGGGCAAGATGAGAGAACACCTGAAAGAGCTCGGCACAGATCCCACTTCAAAAATTCTGTTGTAATACTGAAGCATTTTTTCCAAAAATGTCTGTGTGCTATTTTTATAGCATTCATAAGGAATTCTATTAGGCCCAGGACTTTTTACATTTCCACATTTATCCAACACTATCTTTAACTCATCCATATCAAAAGGTTTATCCAGCTCGGAATTAACATTTTTTTGGGGCACATAATAGATAAACGTTACAGAGATTGGGGGATTGTACATTTCTTTAAAGTAATTTAACAAAGTCAAATTATCAATACTCAGAGGGAAAACTGACTTTCTTTTTGACATTTGAGCGATACCATCCCAAAATTCCTTAACATTTTTAACATTATTAATCTTTTTGACAATACCTTTTAAAAATTGAGCGTTTTTCTCCCGGCATAACTTTCTAAATTCCTTTTTACTAGCTAAGTACCCATTTTTACCATCAGAACTATTATTTTTTCGGTATCTTTGAAGCATAACCCTAACAAGAGCGCGAGATTTTTCGCAATCAGCATCAAACCACCTTGCTTTAAACTCGATTTTATAATCTCTTGGCTTAGGGTTATACTTCGCAGCCTTTTTGATAACATCTTCCACTGATTGGGCTGCTTTATCGATGCCTAAACTGGATATATTTACACTTTTAATGAATTTGTTCAACCTGTCCCGATAATCATCCTTCATATCATCCTTCCATAACAATTTAGGGAGAAGGGGTAACATTTGCTGGTCCACATGACCACCGCAGACCGTAAGGTTCAAGGACACCTGAATGGGAAAGTGATCAGAGAATGGTTCAGTTCTCACTCTGAAATCCTCCACAAAGTGGATTAAATCAGTGTGGACGCAACAGTAATCAATAGTTGAGCTACCATTTCCAGAAACATACGTAAACTCTCCATTCAGGTCTCCAAGAGTTCTACCATTCAATATTATTAAGTTAAATTCATCCAAGATTTCCAAGAAACTGCGCCCACAGGAGTTGACCACAGAGTCTTTACAATTTCTAGCTCTATTATTAATGGCAAATGTTGGTGAGAATATTCTTTTGGGATAACATTGCCTGTCACCAACCCGACAATTTAGATCACCAATGAGAATGTATTTATACATTGGGAAGTCATACAAGACCTGAATTAACCTATTAAAGTCATCAATCCAATGGTCACAATTTAAATAGACTGGAACAATATACATTGGTAGAGCCCTTCCACCCACAGCCTTCACTACATCAAAGCCACCCAACCTAACAAATGAGAAGTTTTCCTCAAACCCTTTTTTTACTCCATACACACACCCACCCGAGGCCCTTCCAGTCTTGAAACATCTTTTAGCAGGGACCCATACTACATGGTACGAATCAAAGAGAGAATCAAACAGATGGAAATCTTTTTCCTCAACAAACGTTTCCAACAAAAAGAAAATATCAACTTCATTTATCATACCAAGTAACTGCTTTAGATTGAACAATTTTCGAAGACCTTGGATGTTGTATGACATCAAACGAATGGGTGAAGTTCCCCGAGGTCGTTCCGTAGCAGGCAATACAGTCGAGGAGGAAGAAGGGAAGAAGTCTTCAATCTTCTTTTGAGATAGCTTCTTAGAAGGAGCTGAGTGTTTGTTTACGTTAAAAGTCGTCTCTAGAACCTTCTGGGAGGTAGGGGGCCGATTACAACCAGGCCTACCAACTGCGGCCTCCGATTTCCCCGATGATTGGGCCTTACGAGCCACAGTTACCTTCTTCTTGTTTCTATTCGAGAAGTGCGGGACGCCAGGTTGGACAACTGAGGCAGTACTTACACGAAGCGGCTGAAAATTAAATTCCGTGTCCAGAATCAGCTTGAAGTCCCTTTTCTTGAGAGAGGTGATCAGTTCATGAAAGTCAAGTTTAAAGATCTCGTTAAGGAATGGCAGGCCGTTCTCCGAACCATAGCGAAGGCCCTTATTATGGCACCAAGAAAATTTCATTCGTTTGACGATAAGCTTGTTCCTGTATAATTTAGCTTTCAGGGGAGAATGAAGCTTATTCAGCACTTTTTTGACAAAAATTAAACATCGAATACTTCTTCTTACTTCGAGCGGGAAGTCTCTGTGAATGAACGTCTTTTCATTAATAAGTCTTTTATTTTGGGCAAGAATCAGTTTTACTTTCTCATGATCCTTGAGTGTCACTAATATATCACAAAGATGATCCATTCTACCCCGCAGTGGTCTGTAACTAAATTCTTCCTGAATAATGGAAATCCCAAGTTTATTTTGACAATAAACTATAATGTTTTCCTTGGATAGGGATGTCTTATCACCCGGGAAATATCGGAAAATCAAGTTTAGGCTTCTTTCCCTTACTTCAAAGCCCATTCTTAATTGTTTCTCTCTGTTCACCTTGTCAGCAACTTGCGAGGCGAGACGTACCACTTGTTGGAGCTCCCTAAATTGTACAACTTCTTCTTGAAGCTCCTGGATCAATTCCCTGCAGTCAGTCTCCAGTCGAGATCCGATTATTTCCGACACCTTGGCCATAAGATTTTCCATTTCCATCTCAAGAGTAGAATAAATTAAGAGTAGACGTAAACAACTTAACCTCAAAGAGGGCGTCCGTTTCGATTTGAAATTGTACTCACAGTTCACAAAAATTCACTATTTCTTACACAGTTTTAGATTGATGGTATGAAACTTCATTAACAAGCCAAAAATCACCGAATATGAAAGTAGATTTACTTGTGTTTCTTTAAAAATGTCCAGAGACAAAACAGAGCCAGTGTGCACAGGGCCACGGCCTTACAAATCCCTAGTCTTAATTTAATTATGTGTAATAATTATTCAATGTTGGTTTTTCTTGCTAGGAACAACATTCATGTTGTATTATTTTCAGATCAGGAACTGAAGAGGAGTATACAGAAATAATTCAACTTCTGCAAGATATAATAGATTTAAAGGTTGAATTTATGCCTCCTAAAAAGAAGGGTAAGCATAAGAGTATAATTATGTTTACGTATTTTGACATGACTCTTGTCTTGTTCGGTATAGCAAAAGTTCAAAATAAGGACCTTCGCCTCCGGGAAGAAGCCGTCTCCTCACGTATCTTTTGCTGATGATATGGTATGTTGTTTAGTGCCAAAATCCAATAATTGGAATTTTTTTACAGTTACTTTATCCAGAGGTAACTCAAATTCCTTTACTCCCCCCTAATTCACCCCAAAATCCTATACTCCCCCTAATTCACCCCAAAATCCTTTACTTCCCTCTAGTACTCCCCAAAATCTCTCTATCCCTCCTACTACTTCCCAAAATCCTTTACTCCTCCCTCAATTCCGTTCAAGAGGTTCAGGATTACGCCGAGCATCGGAGAACTACCTGTATGAAAAATTGGAGGTTGAAAAAAGAAAAATCGCTCTTGAAGAAAGAAGACTGATGTTAGAAGAGGAAAAATTCCAACATCAAAGGAAAATGGAGGAACAAGTTGTGAATTGAAGCATATCTTTGGCACTTGCATAATTGTTTTTAGGCACAACTAAATGCAGAAACTCAACGAGCAATGTTGGACATAATAAAAAAAACGTACACTAAATAGATGTACATGTTGTGATATCCCGCGGTGTTAATCGGGATGGAATTTCAGTAGGTTTAGGCGGAATAATTTGAAAGTAAGAAAATTTGAAAGGCTTTTATTTAAAACGGGTTTAGTGGCGGCCCAGGATTACAACTGAAGGTAAGGTAATGTCTCCAGCCTCTGAAGGAGGGGAGCGTAACACAAAAATTGTAGGGAGGGGGTTATCCCTTAGGCAGGATATTACATTCCTCCCTTCCCATACAAAAAAATTTTAAACTTAAAATTTTTTTCAAATTTGATGCTAATCATAAGAATAGAAATTTTAGTTAAATATAAAACTTGAAGGTACAGATTTTTGTTTTCTTGTAACTGAATTTAAATAAATAAAACATGAAGATACATTTTACAATAGTTACATCTAGTTTTATTATTATTATTATTATTACAATTAAATTGAATTTAACTTTTTTTTTTGAAACATGACATGGGTGAATATAAATTTTTGGAAAATCACTGGGCCTTAAATTAAAACAACTGTTTGTTACAAAAATTTTTTTTCTTTTTTTTTTTTTACATGGTAATTTACATACCTATATATATATTTTATATTACTCTACATTTTCACTTCACTTCACTTCACTTCATCTTTTTTTTTTTTTTTTTTTTTTTTTTTTTTCATTATTACTTATTATTATATTATTTCTACAATTCTACAAAGATTTTGCTTCTACTGACTAACAATATTGTAAGATAAGAACATACAGAACTTAAAATTACCTTAAAAATAAAGAATACCTAGATTGTTACATGGTTATTATCCTAAAATAGTTGTTATGAATAAGAGTAAATGACAAAATTAATAACTAAAATTAAAACTAAGCGCGCAATATTACGTAGACGTCTTAAAAGAATATAAAAAAAAGGAATTAAACTTGTAATTTAATATAAATTAGAATTATGATTGATTTACTTATTTCTTGATTTTACATATTTATTTATTAGTTAATTTAATAGAGTTTGAATATAATAATAATAATTTTTTTTTTTTTTTCATTTCACTTTTTGGGATATATTGTCGAATCTTCCTTATCAGTTTTTGTTTACTGTACCAAGTTCGGGTAGTATATTTGGGTGCTTTCACTCCCTATTAGCATAATTTAGTCGATTCGTCAATCGAAGCATTCATAGGAAGAAGAGACGCCTTCCACGAAAGCAGTGTTCCCTCGACCCTGTTGGTAAGTATCACTGATCAGGAAGTGTTAAAAAAAAATTTTTTTTTTTTTTTTTTTTTTTTTTTTTTTTGCTTGTAAAATAGTTTGACAAAATTTGATTGATTTATTTATCTATTTTTTTTTTTGTTTATAAATAGGAAATAAATTTACTTAATATCAGTGGGATTTCAATTCTATGCATTAAAATAACGAAAACAATAAAACAGATAGGTATATGAGAATTTGAGGAAAATAAGCACTTAAAATAAGAGTAATTGGTAATTTTTTTTTTTTTTTTTTTTTTTTTTTTTTTTTTTTTTTTTTTTTTTTTTTTTAAATTAATTAAAAATATTCCTGCCCTGTTGCCGCGCTTGGATTCGAGCAGACCGCCTTACAGAGGGAGTTTGTGAAGCGTTCGGGTTTATTCCATCGTCAGCTTCCACATTCGGTTCGGGCTGTGAAACTGGCCCTGTGGCCACCTCACGGGGGGATATACCCGCCAGCGGTAACATCTCAGGATTTTGTCGGGTGGGCCTTCTCGGTCTGTACAATATACACCTCCCAAACTTAAAAATAGTGTAAGCCAAAATTACGAATGCTAAAAAGGATAGAGCGTAATAAACCCAGTTTATCTGTGAATTGTGCTGATTACGATATTTGATTTCCTCCGCCCTTCGTTTTATCCACTCCAACTTGTAGCTTGCTACTTCCAGTTCCGGGGCATTTAATGATTGTAGTTTCATTTCTTTCGGGTATTTGAGCTCGGACCACAATTCCAACCCAGTCAAATTAAAATTCGGGATTGAAATATTAATTTGGGGAACAATTTCCTTAATGATTGATTTTGAAATGATTTTCTTTGGGTTTAATATCATTTTATTAGTGTAGAGGCGGCAATTCGAGGACATTTGAAAGAAACCAATACCAGATAATTTTATGTCTATTGGGGATTCCTTATCGCAGTATAAAACTACCGATTCAGGGTGAACGTTCAGGTAAATCCATTTGTTTGGTTGCCTGAGGGGCGTCCAAAGGTTATTTTTAAAATTTATGAGCCTAATATCGCAGTTGTTTCCCGGGGACCTGGATAAGAAAATCTGTTTTTCACAGTTTTCGTTATCATGGGTGAGGACTTCGGTCAACTTGCAAATGATTCCTCCTATTGGCATTTTATGACACATATTTATTTCAGATTGAGATAACAGAGAACTTAGTTCTCGTGTTATTGATATCACAAAATACGGTTTTTTTGGTTTTACAAAACCGTATGTGGAATTTTGAAATTTAAACGGTAGGGGATGTGCGTAATAGTATTCGAACTTTGTACGAAGCGGTAGGGGAATCGATATGACAAATACTAATTTTTCTTGAGAAAAATAGGCACTTAAAGACACTAAATGTGCATAAATGTAAGCATGTTCGGGTTCTAATGACGTTGGGAAACGAACTTCGGGGGGGAGTTCATTCTGTACTTCTTTTAAACTCTCGATTAATTGCTGCGGACTTAATATTTTCGGATGAAGTATCCCGGACTTTGCAAATAATAATGCTTCATAAAGGGTATTAATATCATTTTGAAATCTGTTTAAAAGATACATCAAAAGAGCAAAGTGCTCGTCCAAGATTTGCTTAATTTCGAGCCGACTTTGGCGTTCCGGTTGTACTTGTTTAATTATGGTTGTTAGTTTTTCTATATTTTGCTTGAGGAGCTGTTCGTTTTGATTTAACCTACTGACAGTTAAATTGAAGGTCCTGATGGTTTGAGTAACGACTGAGGATTGGTCTTTTACCAAGTTGACTAACCCGTCCTCTTCCCCCAATAATTTCGCTATTTGTTGGTCATAACGCTCTCCATCATACGCGTCCAAGTTTCCCGTGATAACTTTTATGCCGCTTCCCAAAAAGTTAAAAAGGCCTCTCTTCTGGCGGTGGGCGGCCTGGGTGAATAACCCCGCCTTTTCCTGTGTCACCGCCTCGAGGTGCTTTTTTAATATTTTGAGATCCACGTCGCATACCGAAAAGTTGTAAAAGAAGTTATTATAAGTCATTTGTTTTATTGAGCACAATTGTTCCGTTTTATTAATAACATCAGTGACCAATTCGTACTCTTTTTTAAAATTTTCCATCGAGAGAAATGTAATTAGGTTATATTCACTTTCATAGTATCCCATCGTGCCAAGTTTTTCGAACACAACACCTGCGTCGTTTCCTATCGGTGAAATGGTGTATTCTTTCGATGGTTCCGCCGCCATGGCGGTCACCAAAATTAAAATCAAGGCTATCCTGAAACATAAAACCGTTTTAGTCGGTTGGAGTGAACCTTGACTAATTTACGTCCAATTTGCAGGGTTACATTGATTTTGTTTTCGTCAATCGATTTTATCTCATAGGGTCCTAACCAGGAAGGAGTTAATTTTTTATTTTTTCCTCTAACCGGATTTTGATCTAATAATAAAACTAAGTCATTAACTTGAAATTCGGGATTGATAATATTTTTGTCATAGTATTTTTTGTAAATTTCTTTGCAATTTAAAATATTTTCGCGAGCTATTTTGTTCGAAACTTGTAGTTTTAATTTTAGGTCGGAAAGAAAATCATCGTATGAATACGAAAATTCTGGCTCATCCCTGAATTCTGATGGGAGACGTGCCTTTTTTCCAAAAACTAGTTCAAACGGTGTGAATTTAGTGGCGCTATGGGGCGTGGTATTATACGAAAAACTGGCAAAGTGAATCCAATCGCACCAATCAGTCTGCTCGGGCGCTATAAAATGTTTCAAAAAATCCAGGTAAAACTGATGGGACCGTTCCAATGAGCCATTAGATTGAGGCCTAAAAGCTGTAGTTTTGAGTTTGTGAATTTTCAGTAGTTTGCATAAGTCGATCATGAGATTGCTAACAAAATTTTGACCTTGGTCTGTTAATATTGCTTTTGGAGTGCCAAATTTACAGATGAGTTCCTTAACCAAAAATTCCGCTATCGTGGAAGATTCCTGATTGGGTAGTGGGATCGCGAAAGAGAATTTGGTTAAGTCACATTGCATAGTAAGGATGTAACGGTTTCCCTTTTCGCTTAGAGGAAACGGGCCCATGATGTCTAGACAAACTTTCTCGAATGCCTCACCGGCTGTTGACGTGATAGACATCGGGAGTTTCGTCCGTTTCCTCGTCAGCTTGTTTTTTTGGCATTGGGGGCAATTTTTGACGTATGTATTGATATCGCTTTTTATTCCTTCCCATTCGTAATACATGCGTATTTTTTTATATGTTCTATTGGATCCCGGATGCCCTGCTGTAACTGAGTCATGAAATTCGGACAGGATCGCTTTCTTGTCGGCCTCATCTATGATGACTGATTTTAGATAACTGCCGATAAAAACGTTGCTAAAGTTGTTTTTACATAGGTATCGCAATACCGTCCGTAAAAACTGGGTTTCGTTTAAAATCGGGAGGCTCTCGACTATAAAAGCGGTGACTTGATCCTTTTTTAAGTTTTCTAATAAGTTGCATGTAAGATTATACAATTTCTCATGTTCAACATTTTCGGAAAAAGTGTCTTTGTAAACAATAAACCAAATAAATAAATCCTTACTGTTGTCATAAATTTTGAAAAGTGAATTGAGACTGGAAGGGGAGATACGATTTTTTAGTTCGTCTATTATTTCTTTGTTTTTTAATCTGTCTATCCCACTTCTGACACCAAAAAAGTTTCTGTGATATCCCGCGGTGTTAATCGGGATGGAATTTCAGTAGGTTTAGGCGGAATAATTTGAAAGTAAGAAAATTTGAAAGGCTTTTATTTAAAACGGGTTTAGTGGCGGCCCAGGATTACAACTGAAGGTAAGGTAATGTCTCCAGCCTCTGAAGGAGGGGAGCGTAACACAAAAATTGTAGGGAGGGGGTTATCCCTTAGGCAGGATATTACAATGTAGTAAATAGATTGTAAATAAAACAAAATGGTTCCAATGAAAGTTGTATTTTAATTTAAAAAAAATAATAATAATAATAAAAAACTACCCCAAATAAACCTCTAGTGCAGGAGGTTGCACCCCAAAAAAGTGGGCGATTTGATTAGAGTACAAGCAGGAGTGGCAGTTTGTCAAAAGCACTGCTACCTTGTACATTTCTTCAACGTCCTGAAGAAGTAGTTTTTGATTTTTTTTGAAATCTACGAATGCAAAGAGGGAAACCTCTCGCCCAATCGTGCAATCTTGTTCTACATGACGTCGAATTTGTGTACAATAAAGAAAGGAAGCAGGTTGGAAAATGGGGCTATGTCATTGCCTTTTAGAACTTCGACAAGGGAGACGACAACACCAGAATGTGTAACAAGCTCACTGATAAGCACGTGCTGCCCGAAAAAATTAAAAAAATGAGAGTGAAAAATGCTGCAGAGGTTTTCAGCCACCGAGTATCATCCACAATGCTGGCTCTATTAGAAAAAGCAGGTACCTATTGTTTAGTGCTTAGTTTTGTGTTAAATTGAATATGAAATTTTCCAGATTGTGTAAATCGTTAGCTTCATCGTGTGCCGATACTGCGGATGTTTAAATTATTTTTGATAATCTTTTCGACTACTTGAATGGAAGCTGCGCACAGCCCCTGAAAGGGAAGGAGCTGAGAACGTTTATTACTCCGTCCAGTCCTCACCACCAATTTTGAAGCTCTCAAAGTTATAAACTCTATTAAATGTATAGACTCCAATGGTAAGAGAATGAGCACTCCCTCTATAAAAAATTGGGGCCACTCAATCCGTGCTTTCGCATACCTTCGGTCGAAGTTGAGGAAGCAAGGATCCACGTACTTGCCTCCGAAACTTCTCAAGCAGGACCCTTTGGAAATTCTTTTTTCAGCTGCATCCGCAGCCATGGGTGTCGGAATATTAATCCAACAGCAGAAAACTTTAAAAATTCATTTAAGTCTTTATTATTAAATAATTTAACATCAACCCATTCAGTCGGTGCCAATTGTGAGGAAGACGTAAATGAGGGAGATTTGCCGCAATTGACGATTTTTGTGGTTGAATCCCCCGGTGATGATCTCACATTTGTAGATGAAAGTTCGAAATTTGACGTTAATATCATGTGAAGTACAACAAATTTACATTCATGATACATTCGTACATTGCAGGTGTCATAATAAACAAAACTATAAAACAAAATAAGTGTAAATGATGTAAGCATTATTTAGGCTTACTTCACAAAAACGATTTGGGGGAACATGTCCTAATAAATGCCAGGGACTTCACAGGCCACTCCTTAAGATACCTAAAAGTAGATTTACCCAAATCTTAGAGGAGGTTATTTACTCTTCATCAAATATATGTGGGATTTTTAATCGTTTTAATAATCCACTATAAAATAAAAGATGAACGAGATAAATTTAGATTCGTTTAAAACTTTGAAAAGATATTCGAGGAAAAATGGCGTTCACGTTCGTAACTTTTATTCAACTGAGAGAAGTATAAAATAATAACATGTGATTATAAAGCCGACGGTGGCGCTTCGGCGGAATCTCCGGGTGCCGAAGTAGCGGAGATGGCCACCATTCCTACATAAATGTGACAGATAGGACGTCGCTCGATTAAGGGTTAAACAAAAGTCAGGGAAATTTTTATTTCTGATTTTCTGTAAACGGAAAAAAAATTCACCGCGAGAGTACGTTTTTTGGGGAAGCTGCCCATTTTTGTTAAAAAAAAAAGGAAAAAAAAATTAAAAAAAGATTACCTGGATGATAAAATAAAGAGAACATGGATCTTGACCATAAGGAAATATTAATTATAAAAAAAAAAAAAAATAAATAATTGTCCTTTAATTCATAAAAAAAAAAAAGATTTCTTTTGTTTCCTTAAAAAGATATATACAAAGACACCAATACCTATTTTTACATATAAGTTATAAAAAGAAGCACCTGTCTCTGAATGTTGAAGGAAAGGGGGAACGAAGCGGCGATCGACGAAGTCGAAGAGAAGAGGAGACGAAGAGAAGAGGAGACGAAGCAGAAGCTTGAGAAACGAAGCATCGAACGTGAAGTCTGAATAAAATGGTGGTTCGTAAAAAAAGGCGAAGCACAAGGTTGTCCCGAAGACGAATCCTATTTTTTTTACTTAAAAAAAGAACAGTTCGCACTTGAACATAAAGAGAAGCGTCCTTTCAGCCCGAGCTCGGCGACGAAGAAGACCGAGTGAAAAAAAGTCACGTGGTCCCCAGCTGTGCACCAGTCGTGCCACTCTTGTTTTATTTTTCCCTTATTTGAATTTTTTTTTGGCGCGTCACAGTTTAAATATATTATTTACTTAAAATAATCCCCCTCCTTTGAGTACTGAACCGACCGGAGTCCAAGGTCCGGCGTGCATCCCGTGATGGACCCCGTCAAGGTTGCCCCCCCTTGTTTACTTTAAAGCGGAAATCGAGAAGGAATTCTGTACACCCCACCTTCCCCCCTCAACCCAGACCCTTGTTTTCTTCGCCAACCCTTATTTTATAATTTATTAGTCTAGTCAAGTCTCTACTCGCCTCACCATGTGAAAAAAATTATTTTCAATCATGTCATGAAAAAAAAACTTAAAACAATTTTATTTTATTTATTTTATTGTTATAAATGTTAAAAAATTTGTGTTTCTTCAACACATTTATTCTTTCAACTGACTCTCTTAATTTAAATCAGATGTTTCATTACTCCTTTCCGGGGGGGGGGGGGGGGGAACGACGCTCGAGAATGGAACCGGGACAACTAGTCGACATGTAAGATTTTAATTTTTCCATTTGGAAGTGTAATTTTTGCGATGACGTCGTTTATCATCTTCTCAACTCGGCGTTCGGGCGAGAGCTCACTTTGCCCCTCCCTGTATTTGCGAAAGCACTGCTCCAACTGCAACATCGCAGGCGTCTACATCGAGAACGAATTCCCCTTTCGGTTGGACGTGACCAAGTACAGGAGCCGAAGTCAAAGCGTCTTTCATCAACTCAAACGACCGTTGACAAGAAGAATCCCAAACGAAGTCTTTCTTTTTTTTTTTCCAACAAGCGGTATAGAGGGACCATAATCTCAGAGTAATTTGACACAAACGAACGGTAGTAAAAGCAAAGACCAATAAAAGTACGCACTTCCTTAATATCTGAAGGAACCTTCCAGGAACGAATAGAAATAATTTTGTCCGGGTCAGTATGTATCCCCTTCCCAGAGACGACATACCCGAGATAACGAACACTCTTCGCGAAAAAATTACATTTTTTTGCGTTTAATTTGACATTGAACTTTTTGAGTTTTGATAGAATTTGTCGGAGGTTTACAATGTGTTCTTCGAAAGACGGTGAGTGCACGAGGATGTCATCTAAATAGATCTTAACAAACAAAGAGTTAACAATTCGTCGACAGGAGGAAGTGGATGAGAATCCTTTTTAGTGACGTCGTTGAGGCGGCGGTAATCAATGCAGAAACGTTTAGAACCATCCTTTTTAGGCACAATAACCACAGGACTCGCCCAAGGACTAGAAGAAGGTTCAATAACACCTTGATCTAACATTTCCTTGACCATCTTATCAACTTCTAAACGCTGATGAGGAGCCATTCGCCGAGCAGGCTGCTTGATGGGAGAAGAATCGCCCACATCGGTTTTATGGGTCATTGTATCGATTTTTCCTAGATCACTTTTCGACCGAGCGAATACATTTGCAAAACTAGTCAAGAAATCGTCGGCTTCCCTCTTTTGATGCAACGACAACGAATCAAGTTCACGTACTTTCGAACGAACGGACTCCAAATGATCTACTTCCTCTAAAGTTGCCACTGTATCAAGATAGCATCCCTGATGACCCACATCAGGTTCAAAGCAACCTTCTGCACGCGAACTCACTCGAACGCCTTTCCGGGTGCGTTTCGCTTTCCTGTTTGATTCAGCTCCCAAAAAATCAACTCGCCTTTCTGCGGTAACAATGACGCACCGTGCAGAAGAAAGAAAATCCATTCCTAAAATGCATTTGTCTTCAATGGAAGCAACCAAAAGATCAAAATCGCGAACAAAGTTACCAATTTTGATATTTCCACGAGTTTTCCCCAAGACACCAACCTTTTCTCCAGATACTGAACGAAACGACGTAAGGTCTGACGGCGATAAGGTTGACACTAGACTAGAATGAACCACTGAACGAGCAGCTCCGGTATCGACAACAAACTTGCAGAATGAATCATTCAGTAACCCTGACAATACCAACGATGACGATGAAAGCGAAGGTGCTAGCAATGTATTACACCCATGAGAAACAAAATTAACAGAATACGAGTCGGAAACACGTTTATCGTTGTTCGGAATATTGTGGCGATCGGGACGTTCGGTGCAGTCCCGAACAATATGTCCTCGGACACCGCATCGGTAACAACGAACACTTCGAGTAGACGTCGACTCATTGGCTTCAAAGAATGATGCTTTAGCCATAGCTTCGGCCATAGTCGTCGGTGCGCAAGCTAGAGTCAACCGGCGCACTTCAGGATCCCTTAGGCCGTTCAAAAAGATAGGGACCACTTGCAGCTCTTATGGGGAGAGATTTTTGAGCTATCAGGGAAGACCAAGTTAAATTCAGAGCTGCTTTCGCACACGCCGCAATACGCATCGATAACCGAGGGGTCAAGGTGACCCCGAGGTGCTTAAAACTATTAACCACCTGTATTCTATCCCCCTTATAAAACCATTTCTCTGTATTTTTATCCTTCCTCCCGATCTGCAGACCATTATCTTAGATTTTGCCGTATTCACTCTGAGGTTCCAAAGATCACAATACTTCTCCAACGCAGCAATGTTTTTCTTCAGCCCAAATGCACTATCCGCCAGTATTACAACATCGTCTGCATAGATAAGCGCCTTAACACTCTCGTTGTATTAATTTAAATATCACCCTTCGCCATCTCACCCCTGCAGCGCCCATTTTACACAAAGGTCAAGTTTAAAGAGTACAAAGTGTGGCTTTTAGACCGTAATTTTCGTTGCGGACCCGGAGGGAAAGCCATTAATGGTGTCGAGTTTCCTGTGTTCATTATATTTATGTGCTTTATGTGCAGTTGATGAACGGTTTATATTAAACATAAAACGTTTTATTCTCCCGGAATAAAAATTAAATTAAATTGTTTAAAATAAATTTAAATTTTACGTATTTTACTTCCTTTCCTTAGGCATCAATCGTTTAAAAAAAGGAATTTTATTGTTTAAACTTCTTATTTAAGTCATGACTATACGGTGGTGAAAAGATTTAGGATTTTACAGCGCACTCTTATCGAAAGTCTAAAATACTAAAATATTGCTTTACGATCGTAGTTTGGATTTTTAAGGTAGGTGATTGTAGGGAGTAAAATTTTACTCTCGCACACACACCATGAAAACCGAACACTTCACTACTTTTTTTTCGCCCTTATTTTTAGAGGGAAAATAAACAAAAAAAATCCATGTAGGTACTCACTTGTTCCATTTTTTTTTTTTTTTCACTTTTTAATAAAAAATCGTTCCGCCGTGGTTCCCGCTTGCTCACTTGAAATTAATTATTACCCTTTGATAACTGATCGGTTCTAACCCCGCAGCAATACTTCGGGATAAAAAAAATACTGGTCCAGTCTCCTATTATTCCGACTAAAAAAACTCTCAATTGAAAAAAAAAGTGTTCAAAATGACACTTTGAAAATGAGTTTTCTTAAAAAACAAAAGTCCTAGTATGGAGCTGTCCCCGACGAAAACTTCCTAAAAGTAGCGCAAAGCAATAGTTTTTCATTCCAAATATCGGAAAAAAATTTTCTGTATCAAGGTAGAAAAAAAGTTAGCCTTCGCCAAGCCAGGCCAGGCCACACAGAACGGGGGTTACAGCTCAAATTTCTCCCGAATATAAAAGTACTGGTTTGAAGAGCTTCCAACGAAAACTTCCTTAAAGAGAAGTAACAATATAGGAACGAGAAGTATCGGCATCTCACGACGCGTTTCGGCTTAAAAAGCCTCGTCAGGTGCTGCACAGACCTTCACCTCGGTAACCTCATAGAAGTAAAACTCGCATGCAGTTTTACCTCACAGGCTTGATTTTTGTCATTTGTGTACCACTCACTTGGGTGTCTGAAAAGGTAATGGTTTACGTTTAATTCATAAGGAAGAGTCGATTAATGTTGAAAATGGGCGGGACGCAGTATTACAATAATCACCTAATATCTTGGATATCCTATGATTATTGCATACCACTATTTGATGAATAAAAATTGATAAAGTATTTGCTGAAGGAATGAAATTTTATTTCAATCCTTTATCAACATTAATCGAGTCGCCCTTATGATTAAACGTAACCATTACCCCTCAGACACCTTTGATCATTGTGGTGTAAAAATGCCTGATGATCTTGTATTAATTTAAACTTTTTAATGCCGTCAATTCCAAGTAGCAAATCATACGAAAAATTTTCATTCATAATGACGATTCATGAGACTGAATTTTGTATATTTCCAATTCGTAAATTAAAATTTTTAAGATCTTTTCGAACAAATTTATTTACAAAAGATCTTAAAATAATGAGCATCGAAATCTGATACTGCATCAGCATCAATCACATTACAAATTATATTGACATTCACTTCCAAGCCGGGGTCTTGATCAACATTTACGGCTTCTTCAGTTAACTTTTTGTCCGAATCGTGGTCTGGGCATCCCTCCACTATCATCTTTTGCCCTCGGCGAACCGGGGGGATCTTTAAGGACCGTACCTGCCTTTCCAGGCTTCCCGGTCCTCCCCTGCGCAGGCGCAGGGGATCGTTTTACGAGAGGGGACTGACCCTCCTTTGCGTTGGAGGGAAAGTGCAATCCAAACGCTCCGGAGTAGCGCCGGGGTTACCCGAGAGTACCCAGGTTCCCCCGACGCGTCCCAGCTTGACCCATTTAAGGGCAGGTCTATACTGACCAGGCCGTCCTAAGACTACCAGAAGGCCAGGGAAGGCACCCTGACCTGGGCTCTGGTGAGCCGTGACCTCCAGCTAGGTCAGACTATTGCAAACCGTACAGCCACTACGAGTCCAACCTCACGGCTCCACTCCTAGGAGTGGGCCATCCCGTAGTTCAGTATTGTTTTAAGTGTCACTGATCGGGCACCGAGGCGAACCTCTACCGGTTCGTGCCCGTTACCTGAGGGGCTCTGGATCCGGTGTCCGGGACCGTCTATCGGGAGGGGGGCTACTCCCTAGACGGGGGAAGGATAGGGAATGGGTGTGGGTAGGTAGGAAGCAAGTTTTCCCCCAACCTGGAGGGCCAGTGGCTGTCTGTGAAAGCGATCCCACGCAGTTCGTGGTCTGGGCAGACATCTTCAGTTTTATCTTGACAACCGCTTTTGGCATTTTTGATCGACTTTTTTTCTTGCTTCGGAGACGATGGTTGAACTGCGCCATCATCGGGGCTGCACTTCTGAGACTTCGCGGAGACCGTTTCACTCGTTTCGCCGGAATGAGAACCCGCATTAGCGGCAGAAGAATGTCCTTTCGGGGTCTTGGATTTTTGTTTCTTCTGTTTCGGCATCGCAAAAGATAAATTTTGAGTGGGCAATTAAGTCGAAAGCAAAACTTAGAAGATGGAGGATTAATATTTTACGGACGAAAGGTTGATAATTACTGTGGGTGTTCTAAGCAGTATACAATATTAATCTACGGTAGGTATTATATAGACGACGGAATTCTGCATCCAGTGGCCTATTATTCTCGAAAGCTTTCAGAAAAAGAAAAACGTTTTGATGTCATCCACTTAGAATGCAAGGCGATTAAAGACGCTATAAAATATTGGCAATATTATTTAATCCGTCGTCATTTCACTGTTTGTAGCGATTATAAACCGTTGGAAAATCTAAAAACTAAAGCAAGAACTGATGAAATTTTAGGAGACTTAATATTTTATCGATCTCAATTTGACTTTAACATAATTTATAAACCAGGAAAAGACAACATCCTAGCAGATTTATTGTCAAGGAATCCTGTTCTTGAGTACTTTTAAAAATGAAGAAGCAATTGAAGTAGTGAACTTGATTAATTATTCAGATATTCTAAAAGACCAGACCGATCATCTTTCCGAAATGAAATTAGCAAAGCGAACTCAATACAAGCAAGGACTCATTCTTAAAACACTAAAAGGAAAATCAAGAATTTTTGTTTCTCCTGAATTCGGAAACAAAATCATCGAAATCGTTCATCATTTTGGACACATTGGAAAATCTCAAATGCTTGCCACGATTAGACCACACTATTACTTTAGGGGTTTAGATAAAGCTGTACATCAATTCTCCAAACAATGTAAAATCTGCATGGAAAATTAAGTTCGCCGTATACGTGTAGTAGGGTTGCTTTCTCAATTTGGTCCTGCCACCAGACCTTTTCAAATTATGTCGCTCGATAGTGTTGGAGGTTATGCAGGAAATCGTTCACCTAAACGATACATGCACATTTTGGTTGATCATTTTACACGTTACGCATGGATTTCAACATCATAAGGACAAAACGCTCAAGATTTTATTGCTCTTCTTAATCCGACTGTAAAAAAGCATTTAATTTCAATTCTCTTGGCATATTAATACACTGGAATCAACTCAAACAACTTCAAAAATTTTCTGGCCCAGAACGGAATTCAAATAGTTTTTACTTGAATAGATCATCCTGAACCCAATGGCTTGAATGAAAGATTAAACCAAACTTTAGTAAACAGGCTTCGATGCAAAGTGAACGAAAATAAGAATCGGGCATGGTCGGTGTTAGCCGAAGATAGTATTAAAGAATATAACCAAACAATACATAGTTCGACTAAATTTTATCCTGAGTACCTTAAGTATGGAACGAAAACCTTAATTTCCCCTTTACCACAAGAAAATTCATCATCACTGGAAGAAGATCGAAGACGAGCTTTTGAAAACTCAAGGAGAAGTTTTTACACTAACAAAAGTCGTGTAGACAAGAACCGGGCAATTTATTCGTTTAACGTTGGCGATTTTGGTGTACATTGAAGATGGCAGCCGTTTAAACAGAGGAAAATTAGAACCAGTTCGTGTTGGACCGTTTCCTATTAAGAAAAGACTTTCGAAGTCGTTTTATGAAGTTGCGAGTGGAAAAAGAAGGAAAATATCAAATTTTTTTCAGTTCTAAATTAATACCGTTCTTTCCGCAGAAACTTTCTTGAGGGGGGGAGAAGTAAAAACATACTATGTTTTATTTATTTATTCTTTTTCATTGTCGAGTCATCTGACTCTCAGTTCTAAAAGTGTCTCGCGTCGAAGAACATAAATTTAAATTTACTAATTATTTTGTAAATAAATTTGTTCGAAAAGATCTTAAATATCTAATCCGACGTTTAGAAATTATGAGGACCAAATCCGAAAAGGTATTCTTCATCCATTTTGGTATGATACTTTAATTTTTTCCTTTTGTATAAGGCATTGACATGGCATCTTTCGAGGAGATGAAACTTGCTGCCCTCGAGGAAGCACACATTGCAAGGTCATGTGGCGATGTGGATGACCAAGGCGTTCCACAAATAACCGTGGTCGCGGATGGTGCTTGGTCTTTTGGTGGATTATTGCAGTTATATCCCATACCTTTATTTTTATTGTTTTAGGCAGTTATAGTTGGTTACAAAACAAAAAAAGTCCTCCACTTACAAGTAAAGAACAGGTTCTGCTTGGCGGGCAGAAAAAGCAGAAAACGGGGATATTGCTCCGAGGGAGCATGCCTGTTTTTTGAATTGGAGTGGTTCCTCTGCAGAAATGGAATCCGCAATTATTTGCGAGGTATTTGCGATGAGTGAGGAACTCTACGGTATTCGGTAAGAGATTTCAATGTTATAGGACATAATTGTTGACTACAGTTAATTTTTGCAGCTACAACAAATTGGTCGCTGATGGTGACAGCTCTGCGTACGCCAAAATTTTAAAAAGCCACCCTTACAAGAACCTTACGGTGGAAAAGACAGAGTGTTGCAACCATCTATTTCGGAACCTCTGCCGAAAGCTTAGGTCCCTTTCGGAGTATGCTAAGCTTGGACGGCACACTGTCCTCATGAGGAAAGAAATAAAAAATATATATTATAAAGGTTTGAAGAGCTTCCAACGAAAACTTCCTTAAAGAGAAGTATCTATATAGGAGGGGGAAGTATAACGGAGGGGATGTAAAACGTAGGGGGAAGTATATGGGAGGGGAAGTATAACGGAGTGGGAAGTATATGAGAGGGGAAGTATAAGTGAGGGGAAGTAAATAGGAAGGGGAAGTTTAAGTGAGGGGTAGTATAACAGAGGGTGAAGTATAACGGAGGGGGAAGTATAAGGGAACGAAAGTATAAGGGAAGGGGATGTATAAGGAAGGGGAAGTATAAAGGAGAATTTTCCAAGTTTGTTTTTTCGAAAAATTTTCCGGGTTTTTTTTTTTTTTTTTTTTTTTTTTGAAAATTTTTTTAAGTGTCATGGTAGAAATAATGGGCTCTTTGGCCTAGGGATGTGCCTCTCGTAAAGGGTAAAAGTACGAAATTTCTCGGTACTAAAAAAAAATTAATAATTAAAAAGTGGCAATTTTTTTACACTAAAAATTCTTAAAAATATAAGGAGTAATTGGTGAAAATTTGGTGATAATCGGACCAACGGTTCGGCCGCAGCGAATTTCTTAAAATTTCAAACAGACATATCTCCGCCATTTTTTCGAAATTCAAAAATCGCCCTTGTTAGTTTCTTGTTCACCGGCTAAAGAAATTTGTGTGAACATTTGGTGAAAATCGGATGAAAAGTGTGGCCGTAAAGTGTTCCGGAAAAAAAAGCTACGGACGGCCGGCCTACCGGAACCGCAGACAAAGTTGAGATCGGTAAAGATCAATATTCGATTTGACCCTCCGAGGTCTGGAAGACCCTTCCCCAAAAACCCGCCGTGGAGGGTATCACAAAAAAGGGCGAGAGTTTGCTTCTACAGAACGGGAAAGTATGCGCTCCTATCCTCCAGTTCTGCTTGTATGACTGCCTCCTTTCCTGCAGTCTTTCGTGCATCCTGAACAATATCCATCCTCCTTCCCAACGTCTTTTCCAGCACCATTCCCTGTATCCTTCCTTCTAGCCTCTTCTTCCCGCGTTCTGCTGCTACTGCTACCGCAGAAAATGTACCAGTAGTGCACAATTGGTACAAAACAGCTTCTCGGGTGACATTTAACTGATCTGCAAGTTGTTGCTGCGTCTGAGTGTCATCTTCATCAACAGAGCTTGAAGTCATGGTTCTTTTTTGGTGGTTTTCCACGTTCTTCATCTTCGACGTCAAAATTTCCACTTTTAAACCACTCGTAGCATTGTGATTTACCAAGGGCATGGTCACTGTAGGCTTCCACAAGCATTTGATGCGATTCGGAAGAAGTTTTCTTTAAGTGATTTACAGAAAATCAATGCTGTCCGCAAATGGGTCTTTCCGGGTACGAACCTCGACATGTTCCGTACAGTCCAAACTTAGCCGTTACACTGAAGCTTGGGTTGTGATGTGTTCATAATCCCAGTCTTATCTTTAAACAACAAAATGGCACTGCTTGCGGGCCAAATATGTTGCTAAAGTTGAAGCTAGGGCTGCCTATAACTGAATTCCGGTTTCATAGTTACACACCTGGTATGAATGATGATAATTAGAACATATGTTGTGTACCTACAAACTTATAATAATTGCGGTAGCCCTTGATAATCATTATAACGAAATTGCTCATACTCCAGCTTTTGAACGACGGAAAAAATCTGTCCTTTTCCCAGATGTTGGTAGTAAGGGGAAAAACGTTTTACGGTTGGTATCAATCCTTGAAAGAATGCATCGATAGGATGCATTTCTTCCTGAGTCTTTTCTTTTTTATCTATCAGATATTTCATTAAAGTGTTCGATGCGCTATTTTGAGGTACTTTGGTCATTGTGGAACGGTTGCGATATTGACCACGCTTGGGATGAGTCGTAGACGAAACTATGCTCTCGCACACAAAACTTCGTCATCCATTTTCCAAAACTGAACAGGAGCGGGTACGGGAAACAATGTCTTTCTCCTTTTCGGACGGGGCCACGGACGTGATCACGATCACACACGTGCCCGGCTCTGTGCAGTATGCACAACTTCATTGAAGATGCCCACATGATTCTTCACCGTGTCCCGCCCGGGCCCCGTCCGAGCCTCGCCCCTGACCCGGCACGGTCTAGTGTGAATCATCCTTTACTGTCTTTTCAATCGTCGAAGTTTTGTGCCCATCCTTTTCTGGACGTGGCCCACACATTCTAATTTTATAATCGAGCAGCTACTGAATTTTTTCAGTTTGTAATAATATTTTATCAGACAATCGTCGGCTCCTTCACTTTTGAAAATCTAAAAAAAATATATCGTTGTCAACTGCTTTCTCAACCGAGATTAAAATTAAATCGTTTATTCATATGTCATTATTACTCATTTCATTTCATTTCTGTATTTTTGGGCGTACACAAATTGACTGCCGCTAATCCGGGTAATTTTTTTCGTACCAGCTAAAAGTACAAATTGACTCCCGTGTATTTCTTATCAATTGTCCAATTGACTCCCGTCTAAAATCCTTCACTAATCCTAAGCAGGTATACAAAATAGAAATGTTATTTTTCACTATCACAGTTTTATCAGGCGAAAAGTTGCATGTTTCGTCAGTTTGATATTAGAAATGGAAAAAATCACGTTAGGAACAAATAAAAAAGGACGGCTTCGTAGAACTCATCTCTAATATGCCAACAGACGACCGAGTCAATCAATATGCTGTCAAGGGCCAACGTGTTGCTGTCTATGTTGTGAATTTTTCTAGCGACTGGCGACGTATGAAGTTCGATCAACTCCTTTTGTGAAACAGAGGAAAATCCGAAACGAGTAGGTAACTCGTATTTTTCGAAAGATTAAAGAACGGAATGGCAAAAGTTACTTAGATACTTGATGCTCATAATCGAGTCCGATCGATGCAATTAAGGCGTTTGAATTTTCTGTTCTTAGTTCAATCAAAAAAATTACCGGTGTTTGTAGCACTGTCCTTGATGCAGACTTCTTCATTGACACATTGTTCATGGTTTTTATTTTTATTTATTTATTTATTAATAATTTTATTTTTTAAGACGTTTCACATAGTAATTGTCCTACGTTTTTGAAATAGAAAAAAAATACTCAATGAAAACAAAGTTAGTAGGTATGTAGTTGGGAAATACCTATTGAATACAACATAAGTTAATATTTTTTAATTTAAATAATACCTATGCCTAGGTATTATTTGAAAATAAGTATATTATTTAAATTAAATGTTTATTTTTTTACTTTTTAAGAGTCAGAGGGAAACTTTCTTAATGTTTATTTGGTTCATGATCAAAAAATAAAATAAAAAAAAATGGATCAAAAAACCTTAAAAGATACACTAGACATGGAAGTCCACAAGCAGAAGATGAAAATTTTGTTTCTTGAAACTACACTCAAAGAAAGAGAGCTACAGATTAAGGAGAAAGATATGATGTTAAAAAATAAACAAATCGAAAAGGCCGAGCTCGATTTAAAAATTTCTGAAATAGAGTATAAAATTAAGATGAAGGAGCTCAACAAGTTTACATAGAAAATTAAAGTGCTTGCTTAAAATTGTTGTAAATAAATTTTTTTTTAATACTTTTGTACCGTTTTTATTTACGAAAAAGCCAAGTTATACAAAATTTGCGACCAACGCTATTCTGTGGGCGTTTCCACTCTCTACCCCAACAGGTTCGTGACTGGGCTGTGGCTGTGGATCCTCAAAAAATTCTTCATCAAAGGTGACGTTGTTTTCATCTATGGCTATATTATGGAGAACTGCACACGCTACAATTACTGCCAGGGATGTATCCATTTTTAAACGGAGTCCGGATGATAAACACGGAAATCGGCGCTTCAGAACCCCAAAAGTATGCTCCACAGTGACTCGTGTTTTTATGTGGGCCTCGTTATAACGCTGTTCGTTAATTGTGTTGGCAATTAATGGAGTCATCAAATAGTTACGACAAGGATAGGCTGAGTCGCCAAGCAAGTATCCTTTGAATTCACCGGCCTCGAACCGTGCTCTCACTTCCGAATGATCGAAAACAGTGCTATCGTGCACAGAGCCTGGCCATCTTGCGACAATGTCTCTGATTTTTCTTTTGTGGTCGCAAATAATTTGAACATTTACAGAAAAAGAACCTTTTCTATTTCTGTACAGCTCTGCTGTTTCCCCGCCGGGCGATTGTATTGGGATGTGTGTCCCATCCACACAGCCGATTACGTTTGGAAAGGATTTTATAGAGAAAAATCCTGATTTTACGGCCAATAAGTCTACATCTGTAGCCGGCATTTTAATAAATTGAGGCCTTAACCTAGCGATCTCACAAGAAACTTTTTTAACTACACGGCACACAGTTGATTTATGAACTCCTCCATAATCTCCAATCGTCAGTTGAAATGAACCGCTAGCATAAAACCGTAATGCCAAAAGTATCTGTTCGACAGGTGAGAGCGGCCTGCCTCTGCGGGTTACTCTCTTTAGTTTTTCACCAAAAGTTTCATTTAAAAACGACACTGCTGATTTTGTGATCCTGTACCTCTCGATGAATTCACGATCTGATAGTACGTAAAAAAATTCAACACGTTTTTTCCAGGTAATCCGTCGTTCTATGACCTCCAAATGGTCCAAATATTCTTCATCAGACGAAGAAGACGATGAATTCATTTTTAAAGTTCAGGATATTTTGATTTTAAAAAAACAAAAACAAATGACGACGCAGGACGCGAAAACATTAATTTATTAAAAACTCTCCTTATTTGCTTATAGAATAGATATCGAATGATTTTTGGACCGCTAACTTTAGCGGGAGATTTATCGAACCGATAGCCTAACGAACGTTCTAGCAACCCATTTTTGCTAATTTTACGGAGTTATAGAACCAATAGTACTATCGGTTCGATATCTAATGTTCTGGAAACCGGGCATATTTCATTTAAAATTTTTTCTTGTTGCAGGGAGAGGGATAAAAGAATACAGTGTCGACCGACCTACTAACTTAGTGAAAATAGTAGGCTCCCTCAGCTTTCATGGGGCATGTGCAATCCTGCACAAAACTGGTCTGGAGTATGTGCTACTTCGGAAAGTCTCGAATTCGTCGGATTATTATTATTAAAATTATTATTATTGTTACGGGTATGATATCGACCAATATAAAATTATTTAGAGATGTATTTAGGAAGATGGTCATAAACGAAGCAATTTTTAACTTTTCCTAAATACATCTCTAAATAATTATTATATTATTAAATTTATTAATATAATTAAATAAAAATTCATAAAAGATAGGTAGATTTCTATTTAATGGTAGACTATTTAGACTATTTACTATAGGTAGACTATTTAATAGTTCAAAACTACATTTTAGGCATTTCAAAATTAATGCATTTTTTTATTTTTTCAGAAAAGTAAACAAACATTGGGTTCACGGAAGATTTAAAAGGGGGTGTTGCAAAGGTCAAGGACCAAGGACCAAAGGTACTAGTTTTGTTTAGATTTAAGTTGTTTGTAAAAACCACAGTAAGCGGATGGAATACAATTTTTATTAACGAGACTCATTAGATCATTGAACTTGTTCAGAGGGATTTCTGGTGGGGTTTTATATGCTCGACTTTCATCCCAGCTGTCCATAAGTTCTCTCTTTTTTCTTGAAGCAGCTTCCAGTTGACCAGTATTTCTTTTTCCTACCCTTCCAATGCCAGTTTTTAAAGTATTAACGGATTTAAAGTTTTCATCTGCATACGAAGTTTTGTAAAAAAAAGGTGAATGGGTCTTCTCGTCGGATTTCAAATAATTTTATATCCGAGAATAAAAATTTTTGTTGCTCGGTGTTACAGTTGAAGTTTTTTAAGTCGAGGATTGCAGCGAGTTTTTTGAAATCGATGAAGTCTTTGTATGAAAATTCGTTGACTTTGTAAAAGGGTGGGTTTTTTTAGCTGTTATCATCAGCTGTACGTACTGCGCCGGTATGTAAATTGGTCCAGATTTGCTGGCTCTTTTAATTTCTTTCTCGATGATGGAGTGCACCCCATCACCCTCATTTTGGTTGTGACCCTTTATAAAATATTTGTGAGATGGACTTTATTTGTGGAAATTTACCTAAGACGTACATGTACATTGTGATGATGAAACGATTTTTTTGTTCTTTCCTCTTCGGTCTCCCTCTACAATGCCTTTCTTAAGCTTTAAAAAACTCGTCGAAATGGTGCGGCGATTGATATCGAGTGTCGCCATGAAAAATTCTTACACACACACTTTCGTTCCATGGTTTTCAAAGTTAACCCTCAGTCAACACTAGGCAATATTTAACGTTTCAAGCACTAGCGGGTCACTTCCGACCCGGTATCAAAAAATCTGGTTTAATCTTTGAATTTTGGTAATATTTGTCAATATTAGGTAAAATAAATACTTCTTGTAATTAAATACGTATTTATTGAATTTAGCAAACAATATAAACTATTTAAAAAATTAAAAATAAAATAAGTATGTACATAATTTTTTTTTAAGACTAGGTACATTGAAAACTAGTTCAGGACTAGTAAGACTAGTTAAAATATTTTTCTTTATCACATAAAATTATCATTTTCTTTGTCTTCATTATCACAAGAGGGACATACAATGATTTTGTGTTCACCGCACAAAGAATTGCTGCATTTTGAGCAGATCGCGTTTCCTTTTCGATCCCTTGATAGATCGCAAAAAGCGCACCGTTTCCTTTTTTTGCTGGCTGCAGGCGTTGTGGGGCTGTCGACCGCTGGCAAAATTTCTTGTTTATTCAGCAATTTTCCTATAAAAATACGATTTTCTCTCGGGACTAAGGTATTAACCCATTTTTTTTCGAACGTGGGTTTGATAAGTAAAAATGCTAAGCTTTTTAAAAAATTTGAACGTTCTTGTCGTGGATATGATGCTTTGTTTTTATTCCACTTATAAAGAACAAATGCGTTGACAGCACTTATGTCCAAAATTCCGAAAAAATACCTCATCGGCCATCTTCGATTTTTTCGTTTTGTGGTTTTGTCGTGACACAATTTGTCAAGGACATCTACTCCGCCTTTTGTCTGATTATAATAATGGACTATTTCAGGTTTTTGGCTAATTTCGTCAGTCTCACCTGTAGAATGCATTGTTGATAACAGCAAAACTTTTTTGTTTTTCTTTGGCGTATAACAAATTAACATTTTGTTATCTTGAAAAAAGTATTCGGACGTTCCAACTGGTCGTTTTGAGAGTGTCGATTGTGGAATCTGACGTTTATTTTTTCGCAGCGTGCCGACGAACGTCAATTTTTTTTCCAACAGGGCGTCAGCAAGTTCCACTGATGAAAACCAATTGTCACACGTGACATTTCGGTTGCTTCCACTGAGAGAGTTTGTTAGTCGAAGAACATATTGGGCCGGTAGAGGTAAATCTTCATTTTTTCTTCGTTGTTCTTTTCCAATGTATGGTATTCCCCCGAGGAAATAAAAAGTATTTGCATCACAGAGTGAAATAATTTTAAGTCCATATTTATCTGGTTTCGATGGTATGTACATGCGAAAACAACAGCGCCCGCGGAAACCAAGTAATGTTTCGTCAACTGTCACACATTCCGTCGGGGAGTAATATTTTGAGCACTTCTCTTCAAACATCGACCAAATTTCCCTAAAAGGAGCGAATTTGTCGGATAATTGGCGTTCTTTTCTGGTAGCTCTGTTATCGAATCTCAAATTAGCCAAGATGTACACAAATCGATTTTTTGACATCGTAAGGCGAAATAAAGGAAGACCGTACGTTGTCGAAAACATATCATCAACACTCAAGCCGGAATTTTTCAGGACCCCACTGAGGTAAAGCAAACCTATTGTTGCCCTAATTTCAACTTCGTCGGTAGGTCCAATGTATGATTGGGGGGTTTGAAATCTAATTTGTGTTACTTCAATCTGCTCATTGGTGTGGCGAACAATTTTTGAAATCATATCCTCGGTAATAAATAGTGACAGCAACTCCAATTCGTCTGTCAAATTTTTGGCATTTCCCTTTGGTCCAGGACGATCGGTGATTAAATTGCAGGCTTTTGTTCGAGAAAACTTAGAGTTTATAGGCTGATTTGTCCATATCGTCTCGCCGTCTTTCCCAAGTTCAAAAACTCTTTCATCAGAATTTAGATCCATTACCGCACTTGGATCTAAATCCTCATCACCAACACTAAATTCATCTTCGAAATCATCAGATTTTAGCACATCACCGTCTTCCAAGTCAGATTCCTCAAAGTCCAATTGAAGGTCTAATTCTTCATCATCCGACTCAAGCTGACGTTCGAATTCCGCTAAAACCTCTTCTGGAGTGGAAAATAATCGGTTAAAAGCCATAGTTGAATACTTATAGAGTCTAAAAGAAACGAAAAAAAAAAAAAAAAAATTAAAAAATTAAAAAAATATTTTAACAATTCCAACACTAGCGGGTCGGGACCGACCCGGGTTCATAGAACTTGGAAAAACGTTTAAAATAAAAAGAATGGATTACTTACCTCTAACGATTCTTCTGTCACAATGTGCTCTTAATAAGTGGGTGAAAGGGTACCTGAAGTCCTAATCCTCAAAAGACAACGGAAGGGGGAAAAAAACGTTAAAAACAACGGTCTGGGTCGGATTTGTCGGCCTAGTGTTGATTGAGGGTTAAATTTTCGTGAAGTTTTCGAGTATCTGTATTGTGGGGTTATTTCGATGGAGTGGCGTACTAAGTACTCCCGCTGCTTTTCTATGCATCCTAGCTCCCAGTAAGATGAAAATATTCCTGCCTTTCTTCTTCCGTGAATTTTGAATTGCAATTATGGAAGCAGCGATCACAAGGAGGTTTCACACTTCTTGCCGCTACATGAATCTGTTTTTTCCCCGTTCTAGACGTGTAGGATAGACCTAAATTTCTCAATTTTTTGCATTTGTTTACTTTCCATTCCGACGGTTTCCGAATTTTCTTTCGTGATCCTTTCGCTGTTTCGTCAGGAAGTGAACTTGGTAGAGTGATTTCGGTTTCTTTTGCTTTTGTTTAAAGACGGCTCGTCGGAGTCGGAGTCAGAAGGTGCGAAATCGGGGTCTTTAACGGAGTCGTCTTCGCATATTTCTAAGTATTCGTTAAGATATTCATTAAAATCATCCGATTCGTCCTTTTTCGTGTCAATACTTTGTGATGTAGAAGATTTATGATATGCGGTTTTCAATCGGGATAGTAGAGAGTTTCAGGGAATCGTAATTCCGAGATCCCGACTCCGACTCGCTCAAGGTCATACGACTCGAGCCGCCAGTCGTAATCGTAACACGACCCGATTCGGCTGGGCTGGGTCGTATACCGGAACGACTCAAATCCCGACTCCGAGTAAACGTACGGTTATATTTTACGAAGGTTATTTCGTATCTCGTTTGTCACGATAAATAATTGGTGGTTCCCAATTATTTTAATAGATGGCATCTAATGGACTATATTGAGACAGACGATTGAGGATTAAGAAGAAAAGGTGGGAAAGAGGAGGAGAAGAGTAGAGGAGAAAAATTCGGGGAGTCGGAAAAGGAAACAGGGAAGAGAAGGTGTGTTTTTGAGGTGTAATTTTTCTCCGGCTCTAAATTGAGGAATATGTAAAGTTTAGTTTTAGGACCAGGCCTGGCTTTTGAATGTGAGTTTTCGTTTCCTTTTTTTCTATTTATAAAATTTTTTTTTTGGTTGTAAACGTTTTTTTTGGTTGGCAAATTAAATCCGAATGGTTTTTTAATTGTTTTCTTTAGTCTACATTCCAAAAAGATTTAATAAAAAAGTTTCGCCGTTCTAAGAAAAACAATCAAAAGGAAAAACGGCGTGGCGCCCGGAAAAGCGAGAAGAGGAAAAGAAAGGTAGGTACGATTGAAGAAGATTTTATTGGCGAGAGGCCCCCTTTTCGTTCTTTAAATACTAATTTTTTTTGTCTTCTTTTCCACCTACTTACTTCGTAAAAAATTAAGAAGTAGGGGAGGGTGGGGTAATTGGAATCACTTAACTTTGAGGGGGCATATTTCAGTTCTGGACACTCTCAAAATAACTTTCTTTTGACGTTTCACTTGAGAAATTATCCAATTTTAAGAATCTAGCTCTTTCGTCTCCCTTTATTGATGTGTTTTCACAATTTTTAAGGAAATCCTAGAAGGGTGCTTTGATCCCGATTCCCCGCTGTGTGGGGTAATGGGGATCAGGGTGATAAAGAATTTCGGCATGATATTCAACTTATATTTTGGAATTTTCAAATGACTCAGACTTTGGGGAGATGCACAAAAACCAACATAATTTCCATAACTTGTATTTAAACCTCAAAATATTCAAAATACCCCAACTCAACCAGGATTAGTATGGCCGCCAACCATTATTTAGGTACCCTCTGTTTTCTTCGAACGTTCTTCACTTTTCAACGCGAGGTGAGTTGACTTCAGTTTTTTTTTACATTTCCGCCACTGCAGTATTTGTAGCAACTATTAAGCTGTAAAATAGCGCTACTGTTTTATAAAAATGTACCCCACCTCGTGATTCCCATTGCCCTACCCGTGTGATCCCCATTACCCCACTTGGACGTGTTTACAAGAACGCGTGCTATTACCATAGTTTGGTACATTTTATAAAACAGTAGCGCTATTTTACAGCTAAATAGTTGCTACAAATACTGCAGTGGCGAAATGTAAAAAAAAAATAACTGAAGTCACTCACCTCGCGTTGAAAAGTGAAGAACGTTAGAAGAAAACAGAGGGTAAACAATGTTTGGCGGCCATACTAATCCTGGTTGAGCCTGAGACAAGGCGTCTTCACAAATTAGTTCGCCGGCACCTAAAAAAGTCGCAGCACTTGTTATGATTCTCTTTCTGGGCGCGGATTTTTTATAAACTTGGTGATCCCCATTCCCCACTGATCCCCAATGCCCCACTCTCCCCTAATCATGCAAATTTAACTCTTGCAAAATTTCCCCACCCTTCCCCCCGTCACGACTGAGCCGAGGCGTCCGTGACACGTTTAAGCCGCGTCTCCACTGACCAAACAAGTTCGGCGAACAGTGTTGGCGAACACAAAAAAACTGACGAACATTCGTCAGAAGTTGACCAAACATGTGCGTCGAACTTTTTCGGCAAACAAATCATGTTCGTTCGGGTTTTTTGTTTTCAATTGAGTAAAGTGATAAGCAGTGATAAGCATTTTCGAAACGCAGTAATGTGAATGATGTTTGGCTGTAACATTAAGATTTTTGGCTACCGGTGATTCGCACACATCTTTGATGTACCTTTTTAAGATATCAAAACAAAGCATTTCAAAAATAGTCCCGAACGTGTGTAAAGCCCTTATATGTATCAGCATTAGCTGAGTACGTGAAAACACCCAGCAGTAGTCAAGATTATTTTCGCTCTCCGCTGAATCACTCATATTGTTAAACTATTTAAACTAAAATCTATTTTAAAATCTATTTTAAACTATTTTAAACTGTTTAAACTATTTATTCACTATTTCGCGCTTTAATCACAAGGCAGAGCATTGAAATTCGGTGCGTAACTGTTCAGAATATTTAGGTGCAGAACTTTCTAAAGTATTAATCAATGGGGAATTAGTAACAACAGTGTTTGTGCCATTGTCACTGACAATGGTGCAAACATTGTTGCCGCAATAACAACCCATTCGGTAAAGCAAAACAGTTCCTAGTTTTGCCCACACGCTAAACCTCGTTGCAGAAAGTGTGCTGAAGCACCCAGAGGCTTTTCTTATAGTAAACAAGGTTCGAGATGTCGTAAAATACATAAAAAGTAGCGTTACGCTAACAGAAGAATTAAGAAAAAAAAGTATTCAAGGAATCTTCAAGAAAGTAATATTAGATGTTAAAACTCGTTGGAACTCCATTATATGCTTGAGAGATTCCTAGAGCTCTCCGATCTGAACGAAATTTTTCTAGACAAGCACCAATGCCACCAGAATTAGAGCTTGTGCTAGTTAAAGACTTAATGAATTTGCTAAAACCAATTGAATCGATGACAAAAGAAGCATCTGGAGAGCAGTTTATTACGGCATCTAAAAAAATTCCAATAATTAATTGCGCTCTCAATAGCTATAGGGAATTTCAATTTGATACAGATGCCTTACACTCGATCAAAAATAGAGAGTTTCAGGGAATCGTAATTCCGAGTCCCGACTCCGACTCAACAAACGGGAAAGGTCTTCTCGTAGAGGCTGTAAAACAGAGTTTTAGGAAGTCGTTCCGATTCAGTTCCGACTCAGTTAGTTC
>JACGAQ010000597.1:0-111444 GCA_014119065.1 Orius insidiosus | reverse complement strand
TCGCGACGCGTTGAAACGTCCAAGACACTTTTCCTCTCTTCTAAAGAAATACGCGTTTTTTCATGTTTTCTAGTTTAAAAAAATCTACCTAAAATGGATGTCGAAAATTTAAAAAAAGACCACGCCTTAACTTCCCTTTGTTTATAAAAACAAATCATTTTAACAATGATATGAAATGGGAGGTAATCAAGCTGTTTTTGATGGTTTTTTCATGAGAAAATTTGTCTTTTTGCACGTTTTTGCTCACTTTTTGCTTAATCAAGTTTGATTCGCTTAATATTAACTCTTGTTAAAAACGCGAGAGTTTTAAAACTTATAGTTTAATAACTTGCACTTTATTAGTAACCTGTTGATGCGTTTATTTTGTCTTATAGTAAATAAAAGAAGTGCACGTTGAATAAATAAAAACATCTTATTTTTGGATTATTTAAATTATTCGAGTACTCTTTGAATAGTTTAAACTACCCGTTTGCCACGTTGATAAATTTTTCAAAAAAGTCGATTTTTATGAGGCTAAAGCTAATTACTTAAAAAAATATTTTTTCGCTTCTCGAGCTGTGATAAATGTGGAAAATGAGAAGGTTTCGACCCTCGTTTAGTCACGCGAACGCCTCAGAAGTCTCTCAGAAAGAAAAACATGTCAATCATAATTTTTGAATTTTTTAAATACTTTTTTGATGTACGGTCGACTTCCGCTGTAGTAAATCAAAAAAAGTCACCCAATTCTTTTTTTACTATAACGTTTTAATTTACGATGTCAAATGTGGATCACCGGTATCGGAAGAGGTATTTCTGATATCAGAAGTGGGATAAGCAATATCAGAAGTGGGATAATATAAGGGTTCCCGATAAGTTTGCGATATTAGAAATAGGATAATACAGGGTGTCCGGAAACACATGGCAAACGTCTGGGAGAGCGTTAAAAAGTGGTTTTACGAAAAAAAGTTAAATGTAAACCCCCCTTAATTTAAATCAAAGAATTTGATGGTGTAGTTTACAATCCGCCTGGATATACAGGGTGTCCCAGACACAACCTAACTTCGTTATTTCAAATGAGAACCCCTATTTTTATTTCAGATTCGTAATCTACGCAAAATTTCAAGTAGATTTGAGTACTCATATGACAAGTTTGGACAACTTTTAAAAAATGTAAAATTTTAGCGTTTTTTGCGCTAAAATCCGTTAAAATTGACCTAGGAGACTCGTTTTTTTTAATTCCACTTATTTTTTCCCGAAGAATCCAACTGTCTCAAATTTGAGCATCTTCGCATTCAGCATCACGAGATTTCGTCGCTAATGGCCTTTTTTCAAGTTAACCCAAATTTTTAGTTCAGAAATGAAATTAGCACTTGTTGAAAGGAATTTTCTTTCGGACCACAAATTTTGAAAGAGCTACAGCGTCTTTTGTGTTATGCATCAAAAATTAAAATTCCGTCAACAAATCGCTAATTTCCATTTTTGAAGTATGGAATTTGGAGTTAAACTTAAAAAAAGGCCATTAGCGACGAAATCTCGTGATGCTGAATGCGAAGATGCTCAAATTTGAGACAGTTGGATTCTTCGGGAAAAAATAAGTGGAATTAAAAAAAAAACGAGTCTCCTAGGTCAATTTTAACGGATTTTAACGCAAAAAACGCTAAAATTTTACATTTTTTAAAAGTTGTCCAAACTTGTCATATGAGTACTCAAATCTACTTGAAATTTTGCGTAGATTACGAATCTGAAATAAAAATAGGGGTTCTCATTTGAAATAACGAAGTTAGGTTGTGTCTGGGACACCCTGTATATCCAGGCGGATTTAAACTACCATCAAATTCTTTGATTTAAATTAAGGGGGGTTTACATTTAACTTTTTTTCGTAAAACCACTTTTTAACGCTCTCCCAGACGCTTGCCATGTGTTTCCGGACACCCTGTAGATTGAGTTCCTCCAATGTTTAGTGATATCAGAAGTGGGATGACCGACAACCGAAGTGGGATAACCGATTCAGAAGTGAAAATCGATATCAGAAGTGGATAATATATTAAGGTCCTCCGTCGATTTTGCGATATCAGAAGTGGGATGACGGGCAACTGGAATGGGGTAACCTATATCAGAAGTGGGATAGTATTGGGCTTCCGATACTTTTGCGATATCAGAAAACCTAAAAGGGACCTTTTGTCGTAGATATGGACCTAAAAATGGTTATCGGATAACCGATATCCGAAATGGGATACTGTATTAAGGTCCCCCGATAATTTTGCATATTAGAAGTAGGATAAATATATCGGAAGAGATATAACCGATATCAGAAGTGGGATAATGTATTAAGTCCTCCGATAATTTTGCATATCAGAAGTGGATAACCTATATCGAAGGTATAACCAACATCACAAGTGGGATAACAGACATCAGAAGTTTTACCAATTTTTAACCGAATTTACTATAACCGAAGTCGACCGTATTAGCAAGATTGTGGAAAATCGAGTTTTTATTCAGCATAGTTCGTAAAAAAGTTGCCTCACGCCGGTTATTTAAAACTTTTAAGTTGTTTTAAGGCGTTAGATTATAAAACTAATCCTAATTTTTTAGATAAAATTTATTACAAGAAGATAAGAAGACTTTTTTCAATAAAGAAAGCCAAAAAATAGTTGATTTTTAACTTCCAAGAAATCGCTTCTGAATTAGCTCGAAGACAAAATCGCATGTAAATTAATAATTCAAGATTTCTAATATTTAACAAGAGCTCAATGCCAGGTAATCATATCTTACAAGTATTTTTACTCAGTACTTAAATAACCTCCAAAATTTGGCGAAATTCCAATTTTACGCCCACAATCCATATCATGCGGAAACCCAAGTTCTATCCGCAGATGGCTGGAGAGTACAGTCCAATACGTAAATTCTTAAAAAACTTTTTTGAGCTTTTGATATTTTTCTTTGTTATTATTTAATTCTTTAAATTGGAATTCTCACATATAAGCCCTTCCTATGACCTTTTGTCAAAGTTCAGGTCATTTAGGGTAGTTGACATTTTATCAGGACCCTTTTATTTAGGTCAATGATCAGTTAAAGCCGTCTTAATTTTTAAATAATGATTTATAAAATCGTTATTAGACATTTTGACGTGTATTTACTTCAATGAATCATTTACGTTTGAAGTTTGCGTTCAATTATTTCCTTATCTTTTTTCGAGAACATAATGTTTTTTAAATCCCTCCTTTTTGAGTTAAATTAACCAGATGAGTCAGCACGGGCGTGTTTTCTTTTCTTATCGCCGCACCTTTTGGGAGATGAAAATTTCCAGATTCTAAACGTCGATGCCGGGGAAAGATGAGGGATGTGAGTAATAACGTATTAATTAGAAAAATTGCCTTCGAAATAGGGAAGGGTAGACGAGAGCCGCCCCTGGCTTTCTGTCTGACCCGTTGTTTCTTCAACCCTTCTGCTCTTCAGTGATATTTCGCTCCCTTCAAAGTAACATCTTGAAATTCCGATATTTTCTCATCTCTTTTTTACTTTTATATTGTTTCGAAACTAGTAAGTTCTTTTCTTTTTCATGATTATCATGTAGAAGATTTAAAATTTACAGCCTAAAATTTGATATTTTAAACCTATAATTGAGGAAGAAGTGACTGTGATAACGGGTATCTCACGACGCGTTTCGGCTTAAAAAGCCTCGTCGGGTGAGCTATTCGCTCAATCACAATCATTTCTCACTGTGTCTATATCCCCTGAGAGATGTCATGGATACCACGGGAAGTGGCAGAGAACTCTACCTCGTTGGTTCCACAAGAGATAGAGCCATTTTACCCCCTCATTATTACTATTGTTTTGTCATTGCTCCCACCGCAGATCCTGGGTTCGATACTCAGCCCTAGACGTGGTGTGGTCTTGGTTATCTGCGGGCTGGCCGATCATATTTTTCAGAAGCCTTTACGACCGCAATTTTCATCCGATTTCAACAAATTTTCATGGAATCTTTCAAAGAGTCTTGAAAATTGAGAGCTTTTTTCGAAATTCGCAAAATTGGCGGAGATATGTCCATCTAAATAATAAAATTGCCCTACTCTGAGGAGTTCCCATCGGGGACAGCTCCAGGATTTCTTAAAGTATCCGCCTGTGATTTTGGAACTGTTAAGTGACGTCACATTCGTTCATTGGAATTTCATGTTCAATTTTATTACTTCAATTTGCACTTTTTATATTTTTTCCTTCATATTTTCATATTTTCGGGTTGTCCGTTTATGTTCATTTTCAGGAGGTCCTTTGATGAAGAATGACCTCTAATTCAGACAAATACAGGCTCTCGTCTACGGAAACCAGTTTTGTCGTTAACCCTCAACCAAACGAAACAAGCGGTGAGAGAACTCTTGACCAAAAAAGAAAAGATTTTGCATGTTTTGTGAGGACGTTCTTTTAGTGAATTAAGAAAAGAAAACAAAAGCCACACCTAGAGTTTATAGATTTCCTTTCGTTTTTAGTGCTTCCGGGAGAAGCACTTAATTTGATGGGTCCGAAATCAAAGATAATCGATCCTTTTTTAATCAAGGTTCCTTTTTATCTTCTGCATGTTATTTCGCACTGCATGCTCCACTTGCATCTTAACCAGTTTGGACTTAAAGACGTCATTTGACGTCACTAAAACACTGAAACCTCCATATTTTCCTGCGTTATCGCTATCTTTGTTTTATTTTTTTTCTGACTCCGAAATCCTTCAAGTTCCCGGATTTTCAATTATGTGAATCCAATAAAATAATTTTATTTACGAGTAGCTTTTTTAGAAACTCTAGAATGGATTGGTTGGAAAACTGGTTCCCATCTTTGGCCAGGTTCAGATCAGGTATATCAACAGATGTTTGCTGTATTTTCTTAAATTTTTGTTTATTTCGTTACGTAATATGGATGGATTTTTATGGATTTCTTTATTGCAGAATGTATACACTGTCATCGTTTTTTAATTATTGAAGTATAGCATGGGTCGATTTTGTTTGATGTATTTTGCATGCTTTATTCTCGATGAAGGATAATAAATCAAATTAAGATAAGATTGTCACCTCTAAGTTTTAAATAAACATTGAATAATCCAACTTAAAACGATTTTTTTAATGATGGCTATGTTTGGTATATCCTAACATCTGGACTTAACACCTACCAACTGCGGTGCAAGCATTTTAGGAATTCTAGTCTCAAAATTATTGTTTGATTATTTTATTGTAGATTTAATGGCTACTTGTTAAAAGTAGGTAGGATTTCAATAGTTCTCATTGTATTAATTCATCACACCTAGCTGGTTTCTAGACAACCAAAAGCTGGAAGCTAAATGGCCTCTAAAATCTTGTGTCGTCTGGCCAGAAATTCTGGGGTTCAGATTTGGAGAGGCGCAGTTTCTCAGCTAAAAAAAACAGTTGAAAACACGATAAAATCCTTTTAAAAAACGAAATTTTTTGACTGTAAACGTAGTAAAATCCTGCCAAAAGGTTGTTAGTTGGTTAAAAGTTGAGGATTTCGTAAAATGGGTGTTTTAAAACATAGAAAATTGCCATAAAATCCAGCCAAAAGTGTGTTTGTTGGATAATGGCGTAGGAAAACGCTAAATCCCGTAAAAGGGTGTTTTGGATTAAAAACAAAGGAAAACGCCTTAATATCCAGCCAAAAGTGTGTTTTTTGGACAATGGCCTAGGAAAACGCTCTAAATCCGTAAAATGGGTGTTTCTTGTCTAAAAAAACAAAGGAAAACGCCTTTAAATCCAGCCAAAAGTGCGTTTGTTGGACAATGGCCTTGGAAAACGCTCTATATCCCGTAAAATGGGTGTTTAGGCTAAAAAACCAAGGAAAACGCCTTAATATCCAGCCAAAAGTGTGTTTGTTGGACAATGGCCTAGGAAAACGCTCTAAATCCCAAAAGGTGTTTCTTGACTAAAAAACCAAGGAAACGCCTTAAATCCAGCCAAAAGTGCATTTTTGGACAATGGCCTTGGAAAACGCTCTAAATCACGTAAATGGGTGTTTCTGGCTAAAAAACCAAGGAAAACGCCTTAAAATCAGACAAAAGTGTGTTTTTTGACAATGGCCTGGAAAATGCTCTAAATCCTGTAAAATGGGTGTTTCTTGGCTAAAAAACAAAGGAAAACGCCTTTAAATCCAGCCAAAGGGTGTTTATTGGACAAACCTTGTAATCTTGCCGGAAGGGTGTTTGCTGCCGAGGAAAACGCTTAAAATCTTGTAAAATCAATGTTTTTTGTTTAAAAAAAAAAAAAAACCAAGGAAACTCCTTCAAATCCAGTCAAAAGGGTTTTTTGGGAAATAGCCAAAATGCTTTTACAATGGCCTAGGAAAACGCTCTAAATCCCGTAAAATGGGTGTTTCAAAACCAAGGAAAACGCCTTAAAATCCAGCCAAAAGTGTTTGTTGGAAAAGGCCTTGGAAAACGCTCTAAATCCCGTAAAATGGGTGTTTTTTGGCTAAAAACCAAGGAAAACGCCTTTATCCAGCCAAAAGTGAGTTTGTTGGACAATGGCCTAGGAAAACGCTTAAAATCCTGTAAAATGGGCGTTACATGGTCAATGAAAACGCCTTCAAATCAGCCAAAAGGGTGTTTATTGGACAAACCTTATAATCTCGCCAGAAGGGTGTTTGCTGCCGAGGAAAACGCTTAAAATCTTGTAAAATCAATGTTTTTGGTTTTAAAAAAACCAAGGAAAACTCCTTCAAATCCGGTCAAAAGGGTGTTTTTTGGGCAATAGCCAAAATGCTTTAAAATGGGTGTTTTTTTTACAAAACATTTACGTACACAAAAAAATTGCATTCTCATGTACTAGAAAATCATCCTCTTTCAGTTTAGTAGATTTCTATCTCTATTTTTGTTGTTACTTCCATTTCACAAATGAAATTAGTGTAAAAATAATCATTGAGTTACTTTATCTTTTTAGTGGTTTTAGGGACTAATTTTTTTTTCTTTTTCTATTTAAGAGACACCTAAATGCTTATAGAACTTAAGACTTATTACTTTGTAAGGATCTTTGATTTTTAAATTTTTGCATGTTTTAAATGTTGTGAGAATGCCAAAATTGTTATCCCTCTTTCATTTAATTAATTTTTATATTTTTTAGTTGATGGTGACCGTGGAAATCTGGTCGACAATGCAGAACAACCACGCAATCCTGATACGAGGATAGTCTTTGTAAACAAACCTCAAACAGACAATTTGTCTCCAACAGAATAACAACAGCGAAATACAACAAATACAATTTCTTACCATCTTTTCTATTTGAACAATTTCGTCGATATTCAAATTGTTTTTTCCTTCTAATCGCCTGTTTACAAGTAAACCAAATTCATAATATTCATTCAATTAATTCAATTTTTCAGCAAATTCCAGATGTATCGCCAACTGGAAAATTCACAACTCTTGTACCTCTTATTTTTATTTTATTGGTTTCTGCTCTCAAAGAGATAGTCGAAGATTACGTAAGAATACTGAAAAAAAAATTATTTTTATTGTTTTTATTATAGAAAAGGCATAAAGCAGATGATGAAACGAATCATAGGCTTGTAGAAGTTCTTAAGGATGGAAAATGGGAGAAAGTACTTTGGCAAGATTTAGAAGTTGGAAATATAGTGAAGATTACCAACAATTCATTTTTTCCTGCCGATTTAGTAGTTTTATCAACCAGGTATATTTTTTTTCTAAATTTCTATATTAAGTTTTAAAATTTTAATATTTTAGTGAACCTCAAGGTATGTGTTATATTGAAACTATGAATTTAGACGGTGAGACGAACCTTAAAATAAGGCAAGCTCTCCCGTCGACTTCGACGTACCTCAACAGCCAGCTCTCTCTCAGTTAAATGCTACGATCGAATGTGAAAAACCGCACAAAATGATATACGAATTCGTTGGAAATATCAAAATCGAAGGAGAACCGACGATACCGTTAGGTCCTGAAAGAATGCTTTTGCGTGGCGCCATGTTGAGAAATACGAGTTGGGTTTTCGGTGTCGTCGTCTATACAGGATCTCAGACCAAACTTATGGTCAATTCATCTCGTGTTCCTCTTAAACGCTCAACTGTCGATAAAATAACAAATACTCAAGTCATCATGTTATTTTTCTTATTAATTTTCCTCTGTGTTGTTTCCTCCCTTTATAACGAACTGTGGACCAGACAAAACGAATCCGCTTATTGGTACTTAGGAATTCAAGGTATTTTAAATTTTAATTTTTTATAAAATATTTTTACATCTAATTTTAGCTGATCTTGGAAAAAATTTCGCCTACAATTTATTAACTTTCGTCATCCTTTACAACAATTTAATTCCCATTTCACTTCAAGTTACATTAGAAATCGTCAGATTTGTTCAGGTATTTTATAAACTAAATAAAAATGCATTATAAAAATTTAAATTATAGGCAATTTTTATAAACCAAGATTTGGACATGTATCATGCTGAAACCGATACACCGGCGATGGCCCGAACTTCAAATTTAAATGAAGAATTAGGGATGGTAATATTATATTTCTAAATATTCCTTATCATTTTTAAATTTTAGGTTAAATATATTTTTTCTGATAAAACTGGTACGCTGACGAGAAACATAATGGAATTTAAAAGGTGCTCCATTGCTGGTGTGATACATGAAGCTGCTCCTGCTGGATCAGATCCTGGGCTCACCCTCTTATACAAGTAAGCTTTTTTTATTTTAAAATTTTTTTTTGTAATATAAATTTTTATTTTAGCCCCTGCTTTTTCGGCAACACCAACCCTACAAGGGGCAGAAAGAGTAAGTTTTGTCCTTTCTGCCACCTTATTTCCTTAAAAATCTAAAGGACACTTAAAAATGTACTCTGAATAACATTTTTTTAATATTGCAGGATGCTAGTAAATCGGAAAGTTTAGCTAGAGAATTTCTTATTCTGATGTCGATTTGTCATACGGTTATTCCAGAAAAAACACCGACTGGAGAAGTCCTTTATCATGCTTCATCCCCTGGTAGATATGTTAATTTTAAAATTGTTTATTTCATTTTATTTATAGATGAAAGTGCTTTGCTTCAAGGGGCACGAAATTTCGGTTTCGCTTTTGACACAAGACTCCCGAATTCCGTAGAAATCGTCGCTTTAGATAAACGAGAAACTTATGAAATATTACAAGTTATTGAATTTACCAGTGCGAGAAAGAGGATGTCCATAATACAAGGACACCATCTGGAAAGATCGTTTTATACTGCAAAGTAATTTAGTTTTTTTGTTATTTTTTAATTATTTTAAATCTAGGGAGCGGATTCTGTCATATACGAAAGGCTGGCATCTAAAGGTCAAGCTTATACAGAAGAAACTCTAAAACATTTGGAAGAATTCGCTTCTCAAGGATTGAGGACGTTGTGTTTTGCCAAGGCTGAATTGTCCCCTAATGAATATGAGGTAATGATTTTTTTTTAAATGACAATACCTAACAGAATTTTTAGGAATGGAATAAAATATATTATCAAGCTTCAATTGCGGTGAACAACAGGGAATTGAAGCTGGAAGAAGCTGGGAATTTGATTGAGAAAAATTTGATTCTTCTGGGAGCTACAGCTGTTGAAGATAGACTTCAGGATGAAGTCCCAGAAACGATAGCTGCCCTTATCAGAGCTGGGATCAATGTTTGGGTCCTTACAGGCGACAAGCAAGAAACAGCGATCAATATTGGTTATTCAAGCAAATTATTGCAGCAAGGTCAACCTCTTATGATCATCAATGAAACCAGCCTTGAAGTACGTATATTTTAGCTGACTTTTTAAGACCATGCAAAATTAAGACAGCACAGAAAACTATAGTAAACTGTAGGTGATCTGATAAGCTTGTGATAAGAATTGCGTCTCCCAACCTATTTTATTTGTAAAATTTTTATATTTTTTCAGATGGTTAGAGAGAGTATACTTCATCATCTGAATGCAGTCGATCCTGAAGGAAATTTCGCTCTTATTATTGATGGACTTTCTTTAAAATTTGCTTTACAACAAGAACTTAAGCCAGACTTTTTACAACTTTGTTTGGCATGTAAAGCTGTGATTTGCTGTAGGGTTTCTCCTATGCAGAAAGCTGAAGTAAGTTGTTATAGTTTTTGAAGGTTTAGTATCTTTTTTAGGTTGTGGGGATGGTAACAAGTAATACAAAGGGGTAACGTTGGCCATTGGAGATGGTGCAAATGATGTGCGATGATACAGAAGGCACATGTTGGAATTGGAATATCAGGCAAGAAGGTCTTCAAGCTGCCTGTGCTTCAGATTATTCAATAGCGCAGTTTCGTTTCCTTTTAAAACTTTTATTCGTCCATGGAGCCTGGAACTACAACAGAATGATCAAAATAATCCTGTATAGTTTCTACAAAAATATTTGTCTTTACGTCATGGAGTTATGGTTTGCCATTTACTCAGGATGGTCTGGTCAAATTCTATTTGAAAGATGGAGTATCGGGATGTACAATGTTGTAAGTATATTTTTAAAATTAAGATGTTGTGTATTTTCTTTTAGATTTTTACTGCATTTCCGCCTCTGGCTATCGGACTTTTTGACAAGGTTTGCTCTGCCGAAGTTATGCTCAAATATCCCAAATTGTATATGGAACGTCCAGGTTTCGGCGTTTTAACCTTTTGGCTCTGGATCGGCAATGCGTTGGTGCACAGCATTTTATTATTTTGGCTTCCCATGTTGGCCGTTCAACATGATGCGGTTTGGCCCAACGGTCGAGAAGGAGGCTACCTAGTTTTAGGAAATTTCGTCTATACTGTATTTATATTTTATTTGAATTTCTTTCGTTTTAACTCTTTTTTTCAGTATGTCGTTACGGTTGTCTGTCTGAAAGCGGGTCTTCATATGAATTTTTGGACAATCATAACACATTTAGCAATTTGGGGGTCAATTTTAGCATGGTTTTTATTCGTCGTCGTATACAGGTATTTTATTAGTTTTATGCAAGGATTCCCAAACTTTTTTAGCGAACGGACCCCTTTCACAGATCAAATTTTGTGCAGACTCCATTTTCCTTATTCAGCATTCTTTTTAAATTTAGATGTTTGGCTAATTTTTTGGGTAAAATCCCAAAAAATGCTGTAAAAATAGGTTTCTTTGTCAAAGGATGAGAAAAATCGTGGTTTCTTATTAGAAAAACAAAAAAAAAAACGTGGTTTTTTTAGTTTAAAGTTTAAAAACTAAACGCTTTTTATGGCTTTCCTTGCTGTTTCCACTATTTTCTCATCAAGCTTTCAACAGAACCCTTGGGTATCCACGCATTGGGAACCCTGTTTTATGATATAATCAAATTAACAGGTCTACCCTGTATATTATTAAACTTTTTGTTTTTAGCCATGTATGGCCGACTATTCCTGTGGGAGCGGTCATGTCCGGAATGGACGTTATGTTGTTCACTTCGCTTCCATTCTGGCTCGGTTTATTCTGCATACCGATAGTGACTCTTCTCCCCGACATCACAGTCATTATGTAAACTTAATATTTAAAAAAAAAAAAACATTTATAAACTTTTAAATTTTGTAGTGTTCAACGGACTTTGTTCAAAAAACTCAAAGAGGCTGTGAGAGAACAAGAAATAAATAATAAAGATCCGAAAAACCTTCTTCAGGAAGGTGGAAAACCGTCTGCGTAAGTTATATGTTTTTTTATGCATGTTTTTTGTCAAAAAAGTTTGAATATAAAATATCATATTTTATCGGTGACCACTTTTTCTCAAATTAGCAAGCCTGAAAAATAATTGAATTTTTCAAAATATCTATATTCAAACTTTTCTTTGCATAGAAAATATTTAATTTTCTCTTTTCCGCTTTTTTTTTCGGCTCAAAAACATCTTCTATGCACGTTTTTGTTGGTGTTTGGATTTTGTTTTACTTGAAAAAATTTTTGTCAGTGGAAGTTATGAGCAGCCGAAAGGGCGTGCAACTTCTGAATATGTTGCAAAAAATCGACCTTTAAAAGAGGATCCGCGAATGCGAAGTTTTACTGATTTAAGTCTCGCTAGTGATCAACCTCCGATCTCAGAACAAAAACAAGCGAATTTGGAGAAAGCGAAAACAAATGAAAACTCTCCAAGAACGAGAGAAACTTCCCCGAAATCAAATCCAAAAACGAGAGAAAGTTCTCCAAAATCTAAGACTAGAGACAATTCTCCAAAATCAAACCCAAAAACGAGAGAAAATTCTCCAAAATCAAACCCAAAAACGAGAGAAAGCTCTCCTAAGTTGAAAACAAGAGAAAGTTCTCCAAAATCGAACCCAAAAACAAGAGAAAACTCTCCAAAATCAAACCCAAAAACGAAAACAAATTCCCCAAAATTGAGTCCAAAAACAAAAGAAAAACTCCAAATTTTGGCCCCAATCAAAAGCCAAGCGATAAATCAGCGACCACATTTACGCCGGGGGCCTCTCCGAACCAAAAACCTCAGAGTGGTAGCAGAAAAACAAGTGCTTCTTCCAGTTCTAAACGGAGCAACTCTTCCAGCGAAACAGCAAGCGCCTCTACTAGAAAGCCAAGTTCCCCAGATAAAAAATCTACAGAAAAACCCAACCCTAGTCCAACGAAAAAACCCGAACAGACCAAAAAATAAACACGAAAAGATCCTCCAATACCTATTTTATCATCCAATTTTTTTAGTCACACATTTTACATCCAATAAACGCTTTTAAATCTGCATTTTATTTTTTTAGAGTTTTGTACTCAAATCTCGTGACTAATGCTTAAATACTAATAAACCTGGGTGTAAGTCTTTATTGTGCCTTAAATTTTATTATTTTACAAATTATAATTTGCCAACAGGATTTATTATGAAGATATTCCAGGAGTCTATTCTATGTCTGATTTTGATTAACCAAATCAACATTTTTTTTCCTTCGTATAAAGACTTTTTACTTAATTTTTATTTTAAATCTGTGATAATTATTGTTGAAATATACTTCATATTTTTAACGCATGCTTTTTCTAACACCTTGTTTTCTGCACCATGAAATTTTAGTTACCAAATTCATCGTTTATATCACTTTTTTTTTCTTTATTTTAAACCTCATTTGTGTTTAGAAGTGTAAATGCGATTGGAGAACTCGTTTTTACGTGTAAGTATGATGTTTCATTGTAGGAATCATAGAAGCACTGCTTCCTGACTTTTTGGCTTAAGGTTTGTTTCTTGTGCATGGTTTTATTAACAAAAAAAAATGCTATGTACATAATAAGAGCTTTGAATGACCCAATTCAGGATGACTGAAACGGCCAGACTGCTGAAGGGGGTCAAAAGTGTTTTCCATCTGAGGTCGACACCTCCCAGACGAGCTGCAGAAGTCGAGTTAGCCCGTAAGTCCCTAATCATTAAAATTTCTATAATCTAAAAATTAGGTATTAAACAATAGAATCTTATAGGTCCATGGAAATTTATAAATTAAACGTAAAAGTGAGTTTTGTAAATAGAGTTTTTGAGCACTTGAGTGGATATCACCTTTAGAAAAACTGTATTATACAAATTGCTTTAAAATCAGATTTCTAATTTTGGTCGCCCAAAAAAGCCAAATGTGGTAATAAACAGAAATAGCATTTCATCAAGTTCATTCATCTTGGAGTCATCTACTTTTTCATCTTTCATTTCTGTGTAATTTTCAGGAATCTCATTTAAACAGAGATGTTATTGCTGTAAAACGTAAAAACTTTTTAGGTAACTGTGTCTGCCAGGCTAAATGTTCACTGAAAAGCAATTTGTTGTTATTTGTTTGGTGTTTTGCCTTTTGGCACATTTAAAACCCCCGTAAGGCTCTCAAATATCAGTTAAGCTGATACAGAGTGGTCTAGTTTAATGAGTATACAGTTAAATTTATTTTAAGCTAAGTAAAACCTGAGTTTTTCTTGTTTTTAAGCCATTTAAGAGTTGAGGGTTTGTCATCAAAGGAATGGACATAAACGCTGGCATCAAATAAAGACTGTAGGTAGGGTTGATTGATATGGCCTTCCTTCCGATATATTGTAAGGAAAATATCGGATGAACCGATATATCGGAAGGAAAATATCGGATGAACCATATATCGGAAGGAAAATATCGAATGAACCGATATATCGGAAGGAGAATATCGCGATAATTCCGAAATATCGCGATATATCGCATCGGATGTTAACAGTTATCCGTGTGTTGCCCCATTTTTCTTTGGGATTCATATCGTAAAATATCGCGATATATCGGTAAGGAATATCGTATCGGATGAACCGATATATTGGAAGGAAAATATCGATATTCTGACATATCGGAAGTATCGCAACAACCCTAGCTGTAGGGAGAAATTTGTGGCCTGGCTGGGGAAGACATTCATGTTTTCTACCTTTTTTATTTTTTCCTTCAATGAAAAACTAAAGGTTGCTCTACTTTGAAGAAGTTCCATCGAGGTCAGCTCCAGACCTGTAATTTTTTTTAGTGGATTTTTCTTGTAAAAAATCATTATTCTGATATAGAATAACTTAGGTTTTACTTAATTTATGATAATTTAAACTAATTTTTATTGACAAAATGGACCACCCTATTTTTTATATTTTCGACAAAATATTCGCATTTTTCTGGTACTATAGACCTCTTTTCTTTTACTTTTTTTAGCAAATGAAACTATATTAATTTCTCAGAACTGTAAGTCGGGTCCTTTCTATTTTTTATTTTATAATAATAATTTGCTTATTTTTAATTTTTCTAACATCCTAATATTTGAATGTTAACGATGTAAATTAACATTAAAGTCAGGAAAGCAAGTTTTCACATGCATGAAAATTTAAAAATAACCTGAGTTCAAAAAGAGATTTTTTTTTGCCTGATTTACCACGCTTTGTGGACATCCTGTTGAAGAATTTATTATTTTGGGTTCTTTTTTTACAGGGTGTTGACAGAGTGTCTGAGCACAAGTTGCAGGGGTGTTTCTGAAAACACTTTTATAAAATTTTGCTCACAGTTCACCTCAAATTTAAAATTTAATCTCTTAAAATTTTAACCCATTATTTTTACTTTTGGTGTTTTAAGAGGAAGTCTCAGTCTCTCTAAGACTTTTGTACTCTGGATCTCCTTTTGGTAGTGTCTTTTTTTAAGTTTTAATTTTTTTTTTTTTTTTCCCTTCCAGATGGTTTTGCCTTCTCCCAAGAAGAAGGAGGAGCAGTCGCACAATCGGATGTCATCCGTGCCTACAACACAAACATCCCAAACCTGGAGGATTATAAACGTCCAAATTACGCTTTTTCTTTTATAACCTAATTTATTTATGGCATCTGGGTTGCTTTTATTAAAAAGAAAACGAAGGATCGAAATTTTGTTCCGCGCCAGACTTAAAACTCAAAATGTACTTATTTTTTTACTAAAATCAGAACAACACTGGGTCGTTAAATTTTCAATTATATACAGAGTGGTTTCAAAAATTGTATTTAAATACATAAAGACTCCCTTTGACGCAATTATTTGATAGGTCTGTTAGTATATAGTTTTATATATTCAATGTTTCGTCTCAAATTCTATATTTTTCACTCTGTATATAATATTTAATATGTGATATTTTTCCCCTTAGGAAGCCCCATTTTGTTATTTAATACAAAATAACCAAAGAACATAAAAAGTCCATTGGGGACTTTAATTTCACATAAATAATACATATCATACAAAAAAATGTAAATTTTCAACCAGTGTTGTAATTTTTATTTTCCGAAAAATTAACTTTTGCATTCCATTTTTTTCTTTTATGTGATCGGTATTCTATTACGAACTAGTCAATTCTGGTTTTGTTGATTAATAATTAATTTAGCAACATCACAGCTGTTTAACTGACTAATTTTCTTAATTATTTTTAAAAAATGAAAAAATTTGTTGAAAGTTTATTTATTTTATAGATTTAAGTATTATTTATCTGTAAATTATTATTGTTATTTATTAAATAAATAGCTTTGAAATATACATAAAAATTTGTACGGTTTTTCTTGTAGTTCCTCAAAGAGAAGTTATGTGACACTTGGAATTATCGATTTTTTTTCTCTTACATATAGGGTGACCTGCCCAGTGAATGAACATTCCCAGTAAATGAACACTTAACCTTAAAATCGTAACAATAAGGTTTCTACGAGCTCTAGAATGAATTTCTGGCACTCATTGGTTACAGCAACTTCTCATAGAGGTCCGGCATGTGTTTTTATCAAGTAACCTTCCTCTATTACAACAATTATCGCGGTCGTCAAGTACGGTGTCGGAATGGCGGCCAAAAACAAAATGTTAGGTTAAGGAAGTACCTTCTTTAATCATGTTTTCTGAATTATATAAGTGCAGTATGGACTTATCTTCGATGTTTATGCAATATTTAGATGTTATGCTAGAGAAATCGTGAAAAAAGAATGCATAATTTCGAATTGTTTACAAATGGGAAGGTCTTCAACTACTCTCACTGTAAGTTGCTGTTTCCCAGTGAATGAACGGTCGTTTCCCAGTGAATGAACGGTCGTTAAGGCAAAATGAACATCTCGTGAATCCACTTGAACTTGGGTTTTTTTTCAATTCTAAAGGGTCCTAAGATCTCAAGGAATGCTGTGCAATGGGTATAAAAGTGTCCCACCAGTAAATGAACGGGGGTGCTGCCATAAGAGATGTTCATAAGGCTGAAATAATGGTGTTCATTCACTGGAAGACGGTGTTCAATCAAAGGAAGGATTTTGTTCAATCACTGGCAAATTTCTATTTTTTCATTCAAATCTATATACCTTGGATCCAGATTAATATAGAATTCTGAAACTATTTTTGCTGAAAAGAGTATGAACTACTTTATTGAAAACTAGTTTTTTGAACGATTTGGTTGCCTTTTGACCATGAAACGATTTTTTCAAGTGAGAAAACAATAGGACCAACTGCTAACTGTTCATTCACTCGGCAGGTCACCCTACTTGGGACTTAGGGAGAGGGTTGTTGCGATACTTCTGATATATCGGAATATCAATATTTTAAGGAAAATATCGGATGAACTGATATATCGGAAGGGAAATATCGGATGAACCGATATATCGGAAGGGAAATATCGGATGAACCGATATATCAGAAGGGAAATATTGGATGAACCGATATATCGGATGGGAAATATCGGATGAACCGATATATCGGAAGGGAAATATCGGATGAACCGATATATCGGAAGGGAAATATCGGATGAACCGATATATCGGAAGGGAAATATCGGATGAATTGATATATCGGAAGGGAAATATCGGATGAACCGATATATCGGAAGGGAAATATCGGATGAACCGATATATCGGTACAAACATCGGAAGGGAAATATCGATATTCCGATATATCGGAAGGAAAATATTGATATTCCGATATATCGTAAGTATTGCAACAACCCTAGAGTTCCGACATATCGGTCCATGTGGCCCAGCCATCGATGTATATACTAAACTTTAGGTTTAGTATATACATCGATGGGCCCAGCAGGGCAAAGATATTAAATTTGTTTACCTTAATTTTGGGGAAGAAGAAAATTAGTAAAGTTTGGAGAAGTTTCCATTGTAAAAGTGGTGGCAAAAAGGAAAAAAAAAGTCAGTGCAGCCCAGCCCAGAGATGGACGTATTCATAAGCTTTTTATGAATTTCTAGAAATTCATATCAAAAATTTGCTCTTTTTCTGGAAATTTATGAATATGGATATGAATACTCCAACTCTCCTGGAGCTTCACTAGCAAAATAATATCGCTGGTGAAAGAGAGAATGAAAAATATCCTGGTTTTCCAATTATACCGGGTGCACCACAGATTGTGGAATTTATTTTCGTTGGCGATAAATACCTTAAAAAAATCAAATTTAACATTCAAATAAATTTTTGCGCCTGGCAGATTTTAATTTTTGTACTTGGTGGACCAGAAAGATAGTTTTTATGCTTTTTCTTTTTAAATTTTAGATTTTCTTAACTCCCTTTAGGCCACTTATTTTAAACTTCATTTGTTTTGCATAAATGTCATGTGTATATTGAATTTAAATAAATTTGGTCAATTTTAAAGTTACATTCAAAAAGTAAAGAGAGAAAAAAAAAGGAATAAAAGGTACACCCCAGGTAGAAAATAAAGGAGACAAAAGAGTTGAATAGGAGCGGCACGGTCGTTTCGATTTCTCCCTACCAGAATTCGTCGTTTTCGTTCACATGTTCTAGAACTTTCCTCGCCGGTCATCGTCGATTCGAAATTCGAGGCCATTCCGCCAGCGGCTAGACCGACCAGAAAACCCGCAGCGCCTACTCAAAGTGCTGTTTACACGCTTCCTCTTCGGAGACTAAAAAAAGCGAACAATTTCTGTTTTTATTTTTTAATCGAATTTACAGTGTTGAGACTTTTTGTTTATTTTTTCACGTCTACGCAATGTCTGTAATCGGAATTGATTTCGGGAACGAGTCCTGCTACGTCGCCGCCGCCCGGGCTGGTGGCATCGAAACACTCGCCAACGATTACAGCCTTCGAGACACACCGTAAGTATCCAATTATCATCATCAATTTACCTTATAAAACTCCTCCTATAGAAAGAGAAAGTCGCACATCCCACATTTCCAGTCGTCCTTTATAACCTAATAAGGAAATTTCATCAAAATGTTTTTTATTTCATTTATTTCTCAATTTTAAATTCTTTTTATCTATTTTCTCAATTATTTTATCTCCTTTACCACTCCTATCATCAATTTAATCGATTTTTTCATTTTTAATTAATTCCCTTAGGCCTTTGCCCAACATGTTTTTAGCGTTTTTTGTAAATTTTTCTATGTTATCCTAGAAAACTTAAAAATTATAGCCAAAATAGTGAGTTTTGCAAGTAATGTTAGGTTGACCACATGGCCTTTTCTTGTACTACTACAGCTAGTAATTTTCAAGGTCGCTGATTAAATGATGTTCAATGGTGATAGTGAAGACGATAGTATTTTAGTAAACTGGTTTCCATGTATTTTAGTTCGTTAGATGTTACCATGGTAAAGATACTTAGTAATCGTAGAATAGATTTTGATGAGTATTTGACGTCTCTTTGGGGTTAATCGATTTGAAAAGCTATGCAAAATGGTATTTTTTGGTTCAAAAGACCGATGAAAATGTCTTACATGGTAGATTCTTGTCGGCAATACCTTATAAATAGTTTTTCAGCCTTAAGACCGAAGAAAGCGCCTAAAACGGCCGTTCCAGCTGAATCTGCAATTGCAGGCCAAAAAGCTAGAAAATCTGGCTATATTCTTAAATTCCTGTAATACAAGAGGTTTATAATCTTGAGGTTATCAGGTTCCTTTCGCTCTTTAAAGAATATAACTGTCTTAGTGTTAATGCGGTGAGGAGGTCGGTCAAGGGCAGAGCCAGTGGTGGCATTTTAATCATTTACAAAAAATATTTTACCGTTGAAGTGATCGTCTCCTGCAAAGAATTTATATTCCTCCGCGTGGATAAACCCAATAAATTCATCCTGGGGGTGGTCTACTTTCCTAGTTTCCTCACACCAGCCATAGAATCAGCCCTCTCCGACGTTGTAAATGATTTTCCAGGGACCCCGATGTTTATAGGAGGGGACTGGAACTGTAGAGTGGGAGGCCTAAACCAGGGTGACGATGCATTCTATGCTGACTCTTCTTTGTTTCACTATAGGGTATCCAAGGACGCAGTATGTGACGAGGCTGGCAGAAGCTTAGTCGATTTGATGGAAGGTTTTGGTTTCTTTTTAATCAATGGACGCTCGTTAGACGACTGCCCAGGGCAATTTACGTTTGTTGGCACTCAGGGCTTTAGCTGTGTCGACATGGTTTGGGCAAACGTGCACAGCTTAATGTCCATCGAATCGTTTGTGATAAAAGACATACTCTTGTCGGATCATAATTTGTGTAAATTAATTTTTAACTCGCAGGTTGACGAATCTTATGAATCTCTCCATGAAGATTTACCCCTGTTATCTCCCTCTTCTAATTCAAAACTCGTTTGGAACCCTAAACTAGCCAAGCAATTCTGCGCAGCAATGAATTCAGCCAACATCCCGTCAGAAATGCTTGAGGCGTCGAAAGCTTATAATCTGCTAGCTGATACAATTAATGTTCAGGCAGAGTCGATAGGGATAAGAAAGGCGGGTTCCCAAAGAAAACTGATGAAGGGTCACCCATGGTTTGACAGCGAGTGCCGCTCCCAAAGATTTGAAACCAGAAAAGCTCTTAGGGTATGCAAAAGGAAAAATTTCGAAAACCAGCTTTTAGTGTCCTACCTCGAGCAGAAAAAGCGATATAAATCCATTTTAATGGAAAAAAGATTATCTTACCGAAAGCAATTAACTGAAAGGCTAGCGGATACGAAAAATGCAACTGACTTCTGGAATACGGTCAAAAGCATGAGGAACCCAAAAACACCTCCGAGGTTGTTCTCCTCGGCCGAACTCAAGCTTCATTTCGAAAAACTGTTTCCTCCAATTAGTGAAAAACTGCCGCTTTGCCGTTTTTACGGCACTTTCGAGCCTGACCTCGACTCCCATTTTAACCTCAAAGACCTCAATAGCGCCTTGTTGCTCTGCAATAATGGAAAAGCAGCGGGATCGGACGGTATTGGTTACGAATTTTTAAAAGCCCTTCCCCACAGTTGGAAACTAGTCATGCTTAATATGTTTAACGCGATTATGGACTCAGAGACCCCACCATCTACATGGGAGAGATTAAATTTTTCCTCCTGTACAAGAAAGGCGCCAAAAATCTATTAGATAATTACAGGGGAATTTCGATTATAAACGCGATTGCGAAGCTATTCTCTCAGCTTTTGTACGCCAGGATTGTGCGTTTCTGTGAGTCCCACTGTCTTCTGCCAGAAAATCAAAATGGCTTTCGCCAAGGGAGGAGCACAATTGATAGTATCTTTACCCTCTCTAGTGTTGTCAATCTAGGTACTCGCCTTAAAAAGCGCAAGGTCTACACAGCTTTTATTGACTTTACAAAGGCCTTCGACACGGTGGATCATGAGTTATTGTTTAGGAAATTGAATTACCATGGAGTGTCAGCAAAATTCATTCGGATTCTAAATTGCATTTACAATCAGGCGAGGATTCAAATCAGTTCAGCCGAGGGTAAGGTGGACTTCCAGCTCTCGCGAGGTATCCTTCAAGGAGACGTACTCTCGCCTATTCTTTTTGCCATATTTGTTGCTGATTTTGAAGAATTCCTTCGTAGCAAGAGTCTGTCTGGAATTGACATCGATTCTCACGTAGACATTTTGTGCCTGTTTTTCGCTGATGATCTTGCCTTACTTGCATATACGCCCATCGACTTACAAAGAAAACTTAATGCCCTGCAAGAGTACTGCGTCATGAATAAGTTAGAGGTGAACACTGAGAAGTCCCGGATTGTGGTGTTTCGAAGAAAAGGTCGTCTGCCGAATGCTGTAAATTTCAAATACGATAACCGCCCATTAAAAATAGAAAAAAATTTCACATATCTTGGGGTTTCATTTTCTAGTTCAGGGCTATTTAACGACCATCTGGGCTTTGCTGTTAGAAAAGGTTTGGCTGCTTCGGCAGCCATACTTCCTATATGCCAGTACAACCAGAATAGTTGCAAGGCTACGTGGGTGAGCCTATTCAGTTCCATCTCAATGGCCACCACTCTGTATGCAGCGGAGATATGGGGCTTACTGCATGCAGAGTCAGTTGAAAGAGTTCAAGTTCAATTCTTCAAGTCATGTCTCTTCCTCCCAAAAAACACCCCAAACCATTACGTTAGGCGCGAGATAGGGTCTCCTCCGCTGGCAGTGGCAATTCTTAAAAGGGCGCTCAACTATTGGATTAAGATTCTATCAATGGACTGCCACAGATACCCTCGCCGCTTGTACGCTAGACAATTGGAACTATTAAAATATGAAGAGAAAAAATATAACTGGGCGTATGCAATAAAAGATTCGATTACAAACACGGGGTTTGAATTCGTTTGGGACAGACAGGATCCTCATTTAGCTCAATACTATGCAGATAAAATTCTCAAAAAATTTAGACTCGCTCTGTGGAAAGAAGACTCCCTAAGAATCCAAAATTCATCGTTTAATTCCCTTTTCAAATTCTGTTGTATTTCTTTTCCTCTCCAATCTAATTTCCTCGACTCCGTCTCCCTACCCCTTTCTTTCAAAAGATTACTTTGCCAAATAAGGACTATCAATGAAGAAAAATGCGTCTTCCGCCACACCAAAATTAAGGACGCATTTGAAAAATCAAAACCGTGCCCACTCTGTAATCTCGAAAACGGCGGTAATTTTAATCACTTTTTATGCTCGTGTCCCAGTCTCTCCGATCTTCGTTTTAAGTATTTAAATAAATCCACCCTTTCTTTTGAGTTTCTCACCGAATTTCTATCAAATCCTGATCCGAATTGTCAATTGGTTTGCCGGCTCTCGTCCTTTATCTCCTTAAGTTTAAAAAAAAGAACTAATGTTCAGCCTAAAATGTAAATTTTAGTTAGTGAACTTCATTTTAGCATTCGTTTTGAATTTTATTCTAATTATGAATTTTTTGTACTTATAATGTGTATCTTGTAATAACCGAAAGGCTAATACAAATAAAATATAATAATAATAATAATAATAATAATAATAATCTTGAGGTTATAATAAGTTAAATAAAGAAATAAACACTTGTTTAAGGTGTAAGTTGTGATCCTAGCCAATATCCTTCTTGAAAGACTAATTTTATTAAGATCTGATTATCCCTTCTAGAGATATCTTCAAGTAAAGACAGAAAAAAGCATAAATATCCTGCCATATCCTTAAATATCTTGAAAAATATAGGCTTTACAGACTTGTCCACTAAGTTATAAATTGTGCTCCAAGCCGAGACCTTTGTAAAAAGCCTAGTTTTTTGAAGATCTGATCATCCGTTCTGGAGAAATCTTCAATTGAAGGCAAAAAAGCATGAAAACCCACTAAACCTATAAATATCTTAAAACTAGTTAACTAGTGCTTGCTATATGAAACAACTAAAAGTGGGGCTTTATTTTATAAATTATTTTATTGTATTCATAATAGGTTTTTTCTCTTCCTGAAAGTGTCATTGGAAGCGTCCTTGACATTGCTCAAAAAAGTAAAACTGGTCCATGACTCATAGAGAGGCTTAAAATCCCTTTTCCTATATTAGTCTTCTGTCGGAATTTTTATTAATAATTTAATTTTAGATCATGCGTCGCATTCAGCGGTCGAAACCGTATTTTGGGCGTCGCTGCGAAAAACCAGATGGTGACCAACATGAAGAACACCATCCATGGATTCAAACGACTTATCGGCCGAAACTGGAATGACGAAAATGTACAAAAGGAGCTTCACAATGTCCCGTTTAACGTAATCAACAACCAAGGTGCCATCTCCTATAAGGTCAATTATATGGACGAGGAACACCTTTTCAACCCGGAACAAATCACCGCGATGCTCTTTACCAAATTAAAAGACACTTCGGAAGCAGCTTTAAAGACCAAAGTTAACGACTGCGTTATTTCGGTAAATTTTGAAAAATTTATTGTTACTATCAGATCTATTCTGTTATCTATTTCAAGGGCAATGGGAGTGTATTGAGTGTATTAGTCCCACACTCTAAAATATCAATAAATCCAAGGTTTAGAATGTTCAAATTCTCTAAAACGTTGATTTTTTTAGGTTCCTTCTTTCTACACAAATGCAGAAAGAAAAGCATTACTGGATGCAGCTCAAATCGCAGGTTTGAACGTCTTAAGGTTGATGAACGAAACGACAGCGACCGCTCTTTCCTATGGAATTTACAAGCAAGATCTTCCAGCTCCGGAGGAAAAGCCGAGAAACGTATTTTTCGTCGATTGCGGCCATTCTTCCCTTCAAGTTTTTGCTTGTGCTTTTAACAAAGGGAAATTAAAGGTATTTTTCTTAAGTTTGAAGTTCTTTTATTAATTAAAATGTAGATGATTTCAAGTGCTTGTGATCCGAACCTTGGAGGACGAGACTTTGACCGAATACTTGCCGATCATTTCTGTAAAGATTTTGAAACTCGGTACAAAATTCAGCCGAAAACAAACCACAGAGCGTACCTAAGGCTCCTAACGGACGTTGAGAAGCTTAAAAAACAAATGTCGGCTAATTCAACGACTCTTCCGCTTCAGATTGAATGTTTTATGGACGACAAAGATGTCAGAGGTGAAATGAAAAGGGCGGACATGGAAGGATTATGTGCCCACCTTTTCCAACGTGTTGAAGCTACTTTATTAAAATGCCTTGAAGATTCAAGTAAGCATATTTTAAACAACTTTTTTTTTATTGTATTTTTTTAGAGCTTCGCAAGGAAGACATATATGCGGTCGAGGTTGTTGGAGGATCAACTAGGATTCCATCTATTAAGGCATTGATTGAGACCGTTTTTGGAAAAGTCGCCAGCACAACTTTGAACCAAGATGAAGCGGTTGCCAGAGGTTGTGCTCTTCAGTGCGCCATGTTGTCTCCTGCTGTCCGAGTTCGAGATTTCAGCGTCACCGATATTCAAAACTACCCAATCAAACTTGTCTGGGATGCTAGCGCCAAAGAAGACGGGTAAATATCTTTTTTATCCTAATTAACTTCTTGTTTACATTTTTTTTCTTCAGAGAAATGGAAGTGTTCCCGCAATTCCATCCTGTACCGTTCAGCAAAATGTTGGTTTTCTACAGGAAGGATAATTTTGAGCTTAAAGCTTTTTATAATAGTGATGTACCTTATCCGGATAAATACATTGGCCAATACGTTGTAAAAGAAGTTAAACCAACACCGGAAGGCGAATCAAGCAAAATAAAAGTTAAAGTTAGGGTCAATTTACATGGAATTGTCAACGTAGTTAGTGCTACGCTTGTTGAGAAAAAAGATGTTGAGGACGAGTCGGTTCCTATGGAAGCCGAAAACGGTACGACTCCAGCGCCGGAGCCGATGGAACAAGGCCAAGAAAACGGCGAAGTCGAACAGCCTCCTGAGAAAGATGAGGAGAAAAACGAAACTGAAAAGAAGGACTCAAAAAAGAAAAAGTTGTCACCAAAACATTAGAACTTCCTATCGAAAGTTTCATGCATGGATTTTCAACAATGTTGATCAACGATTTGTACGAAAAAGAGGTAATTTTAATAAAATGTTAAAAAAATTCATCTAAAAATTTATTAGTGTAAAATGGTTGCTCAAGACAAACAGGAAAAAGAAAGAGCAGACGCTAGGAACGCTTTAGAAGAATACGTCTACGATATTAGAGGGAGGTTAAGCGACGAAAGCGACCTTGGACTTTTCGTTTTGCCTAACAACAAAGATTCATTTATTGCTGAATTAGACGCCATGGAAACATGGCTTTATGAAGAAGGAGAAGATTGCAACAGACAGGTCTACATCGACAAACTTGAAGGACTTAAAGTATGTAATCTATTTTTTATTTTTATTTTATTAATTTTTATCATTTTAGAATGTCGGAGAAGTAATAAAGAGCCGAAAAATTGAATTTGAAAGTAGAGATTTCGCTTTAGAAGAACTATCGCATTATATTATGATCTCACAAAAATTAGTAGGACTTTTTAAAAGTGGCGATGAAAAATATAATCATCTTGATGGAGAAGCTGTTGCCAAGGTAAAAATTTTTGATTATAAAAAAGGATTTATCGCCAATTTCCTTATAGGTCGAAGAAAGTGTGAATGAAGCTATGGGATGGCTTAATGAAAAACGGACGCAGCTTATTGGTTGCCCCAAACACCAAGATCCTGCCGTCACAACCGCACAGATTAAATCTAAAAAGAAGGTAAATAATTTTTAAACTTCCTTTTCATAAAATAACTTTTGATTTTAGACTCTTGAGCAAACTGTCTCCGCCGTAATGAATAAACCGAAACCGAAAGTCGAGCCGGCCCCAGAGCCCGCAGGCGACAATAAAAATTCCGGAAAACAACAGCAACAACAACAACCCCCTACGCAAGAACAACCTAACCCACAAGAGAAGTCAGACAATATGGATGTAGAATAACTGTTCTAATCTCATCAAGTTATTTATTTACGTCTAGAATAGTTAAAAAAGAAAAAAAAATTCTGTAAATTTCCTCAATTTTCTACAGTCTTTCTTTTCTCTTAAAATTCTGTATTTCTGTTTCTTGGGATTTGACATTCCATTTTCTTTTTTCAAGATAAATAAAATTTTATAACCTCCTTTAATTTTTTTTTCTTCATCCAAGAAAGCTTTAAATTGGGGAAAATTACTTAACGAAATCAACTTTATTCTGAAGTTGTTAATCGGTGATAAAATTCCTTGAAGCTAGTAATTTTTTTAATTTTAATTTTTTTTAAATTTATTCTGCGTTTTATTTTAATTTTTAACGCACGTGCACTCTAATATCAGAATATTGTGATTTGCTAATTTACTAGGTAGTTGTACAGGGTTTCAAGAATTTATTGCATTTAATTAAAAAATTATTTTAAACATGCCTCAGTGTGGTCATCCTAAATCCCAGTGTTATTTTTTTCTTTTCTTATAGCTCATAATTTGTTCTTTTTGGTATGAAAAGTTATAAGGTCGTTTTTGTATCAAAGACACCACACTGACCTGCATTTTGTTAATTTTTGCTATGCTACTAGATAAAATAACCCCCTATTATTTTACTATTTTGAACCATCAAATTTGTGAAACTGATTTTCTTCTCTTGTTTCAGTTGTTACCTTTAAAAAGTCCCCATTTTAGGATGTTAAAAGTTGCTGTTTTCCAGGCGTGAACTAGATGCCCTTGAGGTGTTTACAGAAGAAACAAAAATTCCCCATTAATTCAAAATAATGCACAACAAAATTTATGATTTTGTTAGCTACAAAATTATTTTTTTAGTAGGATCGATTAAGTTGTAAATTTCGATGTGCATTTTCTTGCTTCGAAACTCGAAAGTAAAATAAAAAGCTGGAAAATTTTTTGACTTTTTTATTATAAATCCTTTGCGTCATAAAATGGATACAGGTGAAAGCCGCCCAAAAAAATTTATTATCCCACAAAACTGAAATTCTTGATGGACTTCAGGGACTGTTAGGCCCCTGGGTTATAATTAAAGCTATTGAGGAGCGCCTTCTACTATTAACTTCCCACTTTTAAATTGCCACTTTTTAATTATTATTATTTTTAGTAGGGAGAAATTTCATACTTCTACCCATACGAGAGGCTCATCCCTATGCCAAAGAGCCCATTATTTCTACCTTAAATTTTCGAGAAAAAAAAAAGAACTTAGACAATTGAAAAAAAAGCGCAAATTTAAAAAAGAAAACCCGGAAAATTTTTCAAAAAAAAACTTACAAAATTTTCCGAAAAAAACTCCCCCCTCCCTTAAACTTCCCCTCCTAATACTTCCCCTTCCTTATACTTTCCCTCCCTTCGTTATACTTTTGTTCCCTTATACTTCCCACTCTGTTATACTTCCCCTTCCATATACTTCCCCCTCCGTTTAACGTCCCCTCCGTTATACTTCCTCCTCCTATATTGTTACTTCTCTAAGAAGTAAGAACCTCTAAGAACTAAGGAAGTTTTCGTTGGAAGCTCTTCAAACCAATACCCCTAAATTATACTAAACCATCACGACTCTCAGGTTCTGCGGTCTTTACTAACGACGAGATACGATCGTTTTCAGTGACGGTGCTAAAATAAAACACTCGGAAAATGATGCATAATTACAATTAATAAATAACAAAGGAAAAATTCTCTCATCGCATTCTCAACACCATCACTAACAAAATGATCGTTTAGTTGACCTGCAATTAATTTGTCGACCATACATTTATGTTAATTGTTTTTCTCCGCATAAAAAAATCCATCGTCACTGAAGTGAGGAAAAATAACGAAGGTCAAAAAATCAAGTTATGAAAATTTTTTTCTGAACGCGACAAATACATTTTAAATAAAACTCGTTTTAAAGAAAATTTGAGCAATTAAATTTACCGCTATTCCCAATTCTGCCGTGGTAAAATCGATTCAATAAGTTCGTGTTGATCCTTGTCTTTTGAGAGAGAATTTTTTTCTCGCTAAGTTATAAAAGCTATAATCATACATATTTATAAAACTTTTACAGTTTTCACAATTTGAATTATCTAAATTACTTTTTTTTTAACTCATTACTTTCAATAGTCAAAGTATTTTTAAAATAATTGAAACTATATAAACTCAGCCCCGAAAATGAAATGTTGATTGCCCTTCTATTGGCAATCCCCTAATATTCTACCCAGGGAATCCACTGGAGGGATTCTCCGGTGTGATTGTGGGAATCGAACCTACGACCTTTGTACCACCGAGGAAATTTAAGAAGGGCCGCTGCCTCAACTCCCTTTCCCCCATTCTCATCTACTTTCCTCCTATTTTGTTAAACACACTAGTTTTTATGGAAATTAGCCGAAACGGATCTGCAAAAAATTACATAATTTTATCATTTTCAATCGGATAATTTAAATCAATGACCGTTTAAAAAATGTTTGTCACGTCAACAAGTAAAAACCCTAAAAACCATTGGCGTGAAATAGTTTCGCTTAGTCAGGATTCATTATAAAACGATTTTCTATGTTTTCTGTTTTTAGATGTCTAGAGATCGTAGATAATAGGAGGAAATTATGTAATAAAAGCCTTGAGATGATCACCGATGAAGAGGAGTCACTTTTTTCCCTGGAGAAAAATAAAGTTTTAAATGGCGTATTTAATAAAAAAAAATAATCGTATTTCTTTGTAGATCTTTAATGATTAGATAAATTTAAAGAGGACTACCAGTTCTTCATAGCTGAGAAAATTACCAATAAGCCCTCACGGCCTCTGCTTTCTCTGCCTTAAGAGCAAAGGGCTCTAAGGCAGAGTATTTGTTTTGTTCCTTGGAACCCTCCTTTCCTTAACCAAAAGGATACCTTAAACATCCCTTTTCTATTCCTTAAATTAGGCAAAGTTTTAAGTGAAAATCAAAGATTGAGTGAGGACCTCTCAAAAGTGCCTAAAAATGAAGGGAAATCAGAAAGATCCTTTTTATTTCAAGGGAAATTCTTAAATACAAAATGACGTCTTGGAACGATTTTCAAGGAAACCTTGAGGATTCCTTAAGGAACATAAATACGGGCCAAAATCCTTGAAAATTGCATTATCCTTTCTTATTTTACACGTTAAAAATTGATAATAATTATTTTATTTTTTCAAAACTCGTTTTCCAGGATAGGATTTCATAAGAAGGACTTCACCATTATCAGTACCTTAATTTGCAAACAATATGTCAAAATGTCCTGTTTTATTATCTCCATAAAGTGAAAGTTAACATTAATACTTTTTTTCCATTTTATTGTTTAAACTAAAAAAAAAAATGTTGAGGTTCATGATCAAAAAAACCGGTTTTTCAGAATAAAAAAACCACGAAAAAAAAAAGAGGAGGAGGGAAATTACACGAAAATATGCGGATCGCTGAGGTGATAGTGGGGGCAAATAAACAAGATTGGTCACTTTAGTCCATCTGAAGATCTTGACGCGGGAATACGCCGGCGACGTCTTAGCTCACGTGGATCATTTAACAATCGAATGGCATTCTAAAGGTAATAAAAAATTTTATTACTGTATTTTGGGTAGATTTTTTAAAATAAAATATATAAATATAGCTTTTCCTTGTTGAAAATTTGCTTAATTGCAAAACCGCTTTTTTTTATGTGCGAAAAAATTAAAAAGAAGAAAGAGAAAATAAACAAACCGCAAAAAAAAGTGTAAATATTTTCTTTCTACTCCTGCAATATTTACCGTTAAGTCTTAATTTAAAAAAAGAATCCCCGTTTACAAATTCAGAGACACACCTCAAGAATTCTTTGGCTCAGTGATCAAACAGTGCTTAAAGGATGAAGCGTGATTTTTTTTTTGTTTAAGTACGGGAAGTAAAATGCTTTTGTTTTCTTGTAAGCATTTTTTTAGTTTTCAATTTTTCAAAAGTATAATCCCTTTTTTTATTAAAAAATTATTACGCTCTAAACTAGTCAAAGGAAGTTATTGACATTGTTATACCTTATTAAGAAAGTAATAAAAATATTCAATGAGAACAAAAACCTTTTTTGTCCTTCATAAAATTGCTTGAACAAAATTTTTTCCTGTTCCTAACATTTTAATAAACAAAAAGGGGTTTTCAAGCGTTTTCTGGGCTAGTAGGTTTTTACAATTAGGTAGATTTCTTTTCTTAAGAATTTTTTTTTTTTATGGGATGATAATGAGATAGGACGAGTTTGTTCTTTCACGGGGGCCTAAGATTTTTTAAAATCTCTTTGTTCTTTCAATAGTTTTAGGTAGATCATCGTTATTTTGTGACCTAAAAATATATTCAATATTTGACCTCTTCGCAATTCTTCAATTTAAAAACGTGGAAGTCGTTAGTTACCAAAAAAAAAGCTTTTTTTCGCGACAAAAGATATGGGTTACTAATTATGATGAGCGGCAATAAAAATTGAGTGAACGAATACGGCGTCTCTATTCGGTCGTTGGGAAATGACGTTTTTCGATGTAAAGATATCCAACATGCGAATTGACAGTATCTGTCCTTTAGCATTCAAAAAGCGACGTGTGGAATCTGAAGCTACTTAGCTCATGTTTCTATTTTCTATTTTCTACTTTCCCTCTTTCTAACGCAGTTTCTTCGAGAAGTACCGGGAAGGAAGATTAAGATGTATAAATGTAAGGTCACTTTTTTTTTCTTTTCATCACGGATGTTGGTGTAAAAAATCAATTATTGCTTGCACGATTTTTTTTTCGATTGTTAATTTTTTTTTATTTTATGACTTTGAAAAAAATCCTTGTTTTTAAAAATATGTATCAGAAAAAAAAAATTAGTTGTGTTTTCCTCTGCTCATGTGACCTCCAAAATTTTTATCAGACTGTCATCATCAAACTGAAAAAATACGTCAAAAAATATATTATTATGTTTATAATTTTTATGTTCTAATTTTTTTTATTTTTTTTTTACACGAAATATTTTTAAAAAATGTAAGGAGTAATTGATGAAAATTTGGTGAAAATCGGACCAACGGTTCGGCCGCAGCGAATTTTTTTAAATTTCTAACAGACATATCTCCGCCGTTTTTCGAAATTCAAAAATCGCCCTCTTTAGTTTCTTGTTCACCGACTAAAGAAAATTTTGTGAAAATCGGTTGAAAACTGTGGCCGTAAAGATGCTACGGCCGGCCGGAACCACAGACAAAGTTGAGATCGGTATAGATCCATATTCAATTTGACCCTCCGGGGTCTGGAAGACCCTTCCCCAAAAACCCGTGGTGGAGGGTATCACAATAACTTCTTTAAGGAAGTTAAAAATTCTTGGCACATAGTTTAAGATTCAGAAGTTAAAAACCTTTTTATACATTATCTTTATAAACTTTTTGTGATTCGTCAAATGAAATGTTTCGATTATTGAAAGGGATTTTCAGAATAAATGGTTCCAAGTTTTTTTTTTTTTTTTTTTTTTTTTTTTTTTTTTTTTTTTTTTTTTTTTTTTTTACAAGTAGGCCCTGATTTCAGCTGGTGAGTTCTGGGCAGACTTATTTCCGCCCGAAAAACGGCATTTTGAAGGGTTTTCTAGATTTTTTTTCAAAACCTTTGTTTCCTATACAATCTATCGTCGGAGAAGCACACAATTTAGGGTCATATTTCCTTAATTTTTTGCCAAAAACCCTCATTTTAATGAACTTTTGACAATTTTTTCTCTATTTTGGCCAAAAAATACTTTTTTCGGTATTAAGTGGTAAATTTGTTTCTGAAAATCTACCTATTTTTAGACCAATTTACCTTCTTTTTAAGGGGTTTTCCTCGCTCTTTTGACCGGGGAATTTGTCGGGCGGGAAACCGTCCTTTAGTCAGAATTGCCGGCTATTTTTATCGTTTTTCGCCCTACAAGCACCCCTAAACATGAGTCAACAAGGAAAAAAAGAATGTCCTTTCTCTTTAGGCCCTTCACTCCCTTTCTTTCTGTGAAAACCTTTCGATTCTCTTATCTTTCTATGTCTAATCCAGCCAGTCTTTACTCACCAGTCTTTCGGCACTGTTCAGTTTAGTCGGAGGTCTTATAAATTGTATCAACTTCTTCACGCAGATCTCACGGAAGGTAGGATTTTTAATTTCTGCATTGTTATAATATTGGTGAATAATAGTTAATTCCTTGGTAAAACCTTCAATTCACAAAAAAACGAGAAGGACCCGAAGAGTTTTTCAAAGGCAGATAATTACGGAATATTAAAAAGAAGGTGGTAATTTCGTGAGGGTTCTCATTGTAGGATAGTAATCTAGACTGTTTCCCATGATTGTTTTTGACGTTTAGGGGGGAACATAAAATAACCGGATTTGACAAATTCCTTTTTGAAATGTTTTTCTTTCTAAATGTTTCAGTTAAGTGGAAGATGGGAGCTCTTACGTTGAATCGGATCACCTACATCGCCGCCGCCGGTGCTCTTTTGGTCATCGCCGGAGGATATCTTGGATGGTCGGGTTTCGAACATATACTCCGGACTTCCATCCATAAAGTAAGAACGAAAAACACCTGCAGCAAATGATAAATTAAATTTCAGGACCTTTCGTTGCGGGCGGGATCTTTGGGACATGACAGCTGGAGCAGCCTTCCTATTGCTTTTAAATTTTCTGTTTATTTATTCAACGTTACGAATCCAGATGAAGTGCAGCGCGGTGAGAAACCTATCCTTCAAGAAGTCGGGCCTTACATCTACAGGTATTTTAATTATTTATATGTTTCTAAGTTTTAATTTTCTTTTATAAGTGTCCGGAAAACAAGACAAAATTACAAAGTCCTACCTGGAGGAATCATCTCGTATTATAATCTTGATAAGTATTGGTATGATGAGGAGGCAGAAAAAACAAACCCCTTACGGATCAAATCACTATTTTAAATGTTGGACTAATGGTAAATTTTTTAAACTAACATCATGAGAGATTCATGCTGTCGTTTATAGGGTGCAGCAACTTTAGTGGAAAGGATTTTCCTTTCGGCTTGAGCTTACTCAACGAAGCGGTACCATTTTTATTTCCCAATTCGACGAATATGTTCATAACCGCTAGCGCAAAGGAGATACTTTTTGACGGAGTTAAGATTCATTGTAACTACACTAAAGGTTCAGCGATGCCGATTTGCAACGCGTTAAAAGCCAGGGCTCCACCAACCATCATACGAGACGAAGAAACCAAACACTACTCTTTCGCCATGTTCCGACACGTAATATATTTTTTACTTAAAAAATAAATCAAAGACTTTTTTTTTTATAGAAAAACAATACGCTTCAAGGGCCCTTCAAAATTCGAGATGGGGTTAGAAACTTCCAAGAATTGGGCAAAATGATAGAAGTTATGAACAAAACTTCTTTGCCGTATTGGCCAAAAAATTCATCATGCAGCAAAATTCGAGGAACAGATTCTACCATTTTTCCTCCCATCTTGAATACAGATGATATCTACATTTACGTTCCAGATGTTTGTCTGTAAGTGGAGCCCGCAAAACCAAACTGTATGGATGGTCTAACATCTTTTTTTAGGTCGCTGTCAGCTTCTTTCCATAGTGAATCTTATTACAACGGAACTATACATTATTATCATTATAAGGGTTCAGAAAGGAATTTCGCCGGAGTGGAGGAGGTACCAGAAAACTCCTGTAAATGCAATCAACCTGATGAGTTGCACCCGAATCCTTATTGCTACAAAAAAGGAGCTTTCGAAGCATTCGAATGTCAAGGTTGGTATCCCTGACGTTTACGTCATACCACAAGGTTATCAGTACTATTGTTGACGTTTCTCCTCTGTGGCTCCTGACAACAGACGGACTCCATTTTGTTGAACCCCCTCCGCCTCTTTCTTTTTGCCCTTTGCACCTCGAGGAGAACCGAAGATGATATTACTGATAAGTGATAAGCTTATGATACGGTTCAACATTGAACATTCAACATGATGGTTCAACATGATTTCAACATTTTCTTTTAGGTTCTCCTATTATATTCAGCGAGCCGCATTTCCATAGAGCTGATCCTTCATATTTGAACTACGTCGAAGGACTAAAGCCTGACCCTGAAAAACATTTGACTTACGTCTCAATAGAACCTGTTAGTTTTTTGTTTTTTTAATTTGAGGACGAATTAAAAATTTTATTTTTAGATGACTGGAGTTCCTTTGAGTGGAAGAAAACGAATTCAGATGAATATCCACCTTAGACGAATAAAAGGCATCACATTGCTTAAAGATATACCGGAGGGAATATTTCCCATTGGTTGGGTAGAAGAGGTAAGGCTTATTTTTTAAATTTTGAACATTTTGATGACATTTTTTTTAGGGTGGAGATCTGCATAATGAAGGATTCTATTCGATTTTCAAACTTTATAGGGTTGTCAACGTCCTCAACGTCATCCGTTGGATTATCGTCGTCCTTGGAATCGTACTTTTAATCTCCTCCGTGTTTCTTTACTTAAGTATGAAACATCTTCTTTGCTTTCCCGATAACAGAATCGAATCTTCGGAATACGGAAGGAACGGCGAGCCTCATAAACTAACGACATTCAGCACTCCCAAAGATGGCGTTCAGACCGTCACCAGTATCTATCCCATCATCGGGGCGAAAGCGGAAGTGAACCCAAATCTACCTCCGGGGACTAGCTGATTTTAAAATGCTTTATATGTAAATACTGTAAATAAAATATTTAAATGACTTGTATTTTGTGAATAAAACTTTCTTAAGCATTCTACAACCGTACTACGTTTAAGCCCTAAATTTAAAAGGCATTCAAAATGAGTAAGGAAAAAGCTGCTAAAAAGTTTGAGAATCCCTGGTCAATGAAGTTTTTGCAATAATGAATAGTATTGTAATGGAAAAAATACTCCGGGGAGAGGGGCATACCTTTTTAATTCGATAGATCAAATGATAAGCACGGCGGATATCAGATTTGGCTAAAACGCGAACAGATTTCGAAAACTGATCGCAGATATGTTTAGGATACTTGGGAAAATCACGTTGAATCGTATTGTGTACGTCGCAGTTTCCGGCCTTATTATTTTAGGACTTGGCGTCTATTTAAGATGCTTCGGCGTACACATTGCCGTCCGAAATTCGGTTCACTCAGTAAGTAAAAAATGGAAACTCCCCCCACTGAAACATGTCTCCAGGATCACTTGTTCCCCGAAAACTTTACAGCGGGTACAGAGGGTAGTTTGATTGAACAAAAATCACTTACTTTTTCTGCATATCTTTTCAACGTGACTAACCCAGAAGAAATTCTCCATGGGGCTAAACCTGTTTTGAAAGAAATAGGTCCGTTTATTTTTACGTAAGTTGGATGATAGAGACATAATTGTTTTTCCGTTGACAACGCAAACTAATTCGATATTTTTAAGGCACGATACTAGAAAACACAGAGTTAAAAGTTTATCAGACGACACTGTATCATATTTTATTGATCACAATTACGACCATGCATCCTTCTATCCTCGCAGCTTAAATCCCCTTCAAAAAGTCGTTTTGCTAAATCCCATCTTGATTGTATGACCTTAAATATAAACCTGAATTTTTTAATTTTAGAAATATTTTTTAGAGTATAGCAAATACATTAAATAGACGCTTTCCGGATAAAATTGAAGTTTTAAATAAGGCTGTGCCTTCTTTGCTATGGAAGTCAAAGGATATCTTTATTCGAACGACTGCGAAAGAGATTTTATTCGGAGGAATCAAAGTTTATTGCGAAGCCTCGACTTGGGCAGAGGAAATTTGTAAAATAATCGATACGATGGATCCACTTACTATGTTTAATAAAGAAGGAAAGAGATTCTTCTCTTTGTTACAATATGTAAGAGTGCGAAATGCGGAAGAAGAGGCAAGCTAGAAGGTAGGATGATGATCCATCTTCCCTTGCTGCAGTTGTCATAGTGCGGGGGATGTGTCTTCATCCTTCCTTTGTCTTTCCTTCCACATTCCTTAATCCTTCGTTCATCCTTCTCCTCATCCTTCCTCAACTTTTCTCCTGCCCCTGCTTTCATTTTCCCTAGCTTGCTTCTTACGCATGGAATTCCGAACCCCAATAAACAATCTTTTGTTTTTTTTTTAAAGAAAAACGATGACAATGATGGCCCCTACATGATTCGTCGAGGAGCAGAAGATTATGACGTCATGGGTCAAGTTATTGGTTTGAAGAATAAAACATCCCTGACATCCTGGCCAAAAAACACAACGTGCAGCTCCATAAATGGATTCGATACTTTTTATTTTCCACCGATTTTGAACAAAGATGACATCCGCATTTACGTACCTGATGTATGCATGTACGTACCCCCTGGGACGGCCACTTTCCCCTCCTTTATACTACCTCTCCTGTCTTTCCTTCTCTTTAAGGAAGTACCTACGATTGAAGAGTACTTTTTTATGGTTTGAGATTTAAATTTTTTTCAGGTTTTTTTCTTCTAATTATATCGACGAAGGCCATGAAGGAACGTTGCATTTTTACAAATATAAATCATCAAAAACAAATTTTGCGAGCGTTGATGAAGTCCCGGAAAACGCATGCAGATGTAGCGAGTCAAAAGAGTTTTGCCAAAAAAGAGGAGCGTTTGAAGCATTAACTGTCAAGGTACTTTTCGTTTTAACACACGATTTTTAAATGTCGTTTTTTCAGGTTTTCCATTCGTTTTCAGCGAGCCTCATTTTTATCAAGGAGACCCTTCCTATCTGGCTTACATCAAAGGCTTAGAACCAGATGAAAAAAAGCATTCGAGTTATTATTTTATCGAGCCCGTAAGAGAAAATTGAAAATAATTTTCTTTACCACTTGTTGTCAGATAACTGGTGCAGCTGTCAAATGGCACAACAGGCTTCAAATAAATATGAAATTGACTAGAATTGAAGGGATGAAGGGATTAACCAACGTTTCAGAGGGATTGTTTCCAATTGCATGGTTTGAAGAGGTATATTGAACATCGGCCATTTTTTGAAAATCTTTCTTTTTTTTAGATCATCGATTTGGATGAAAATGGAATCGACGAACTAAGCCGTTTGTACAGCTTAATTGATTATTTCAACAATATGGCCTGGATTGTAATTTTTATGGGAATTTTATACTATTAGTTTCTGTCTTACTAGTGTTAACCAAATTTTAATGTACAAGAAAAATCTAGTCCAAATTTTAAAAAATCAAAATCGAATTTAAATAAACTGATTTCTCTAATGACCTTGGTCAAGAATTTATGTCTCCTCCTCCCATTTTACGGGCGTTGCTCATCTGCACCGGAACCGACATCAACTGCACCGAAATGTCGAACGTAACTGCACCGATCAACTGCACCGCTGGTAGTAGGAATCGCCGACATCAGGTCCTCTTCGAAGGCATCCTCCATTTCGCATACATCCAAAAGAGGAAGAGCAAAAACCAGCTGTAACCACTGGCCAACTTCATTTTCTTTGACCCTCTAGTCGGCATTCAGTACAATTTCTAAATTAGTGGTGATGAAACATCCCATAATTAGTGACCCACGACGAACACGAACGCAATTGGTGACCCACGACGAACACGAACACAATTGGTTGGTGACCCACGACGAACACGAACACAAACCCACGACGAACACGAAAACGAACACAGCGATGAAACAACAACAAGGTAAACATTTACACTCTGTCAACATACAAACACAGAACGAGAATAGCATCCGGCACGTCTTGATCACCCATCGACGGCGGCAGCAATGCTTCACTCCTCAGCAGTTCCGCACCTCTTCGACCCGCTGAATTGGTGGAACTTCAACCTCGGAACGAACTTCTCGACATCTTCGAAACTCACGACACAACTCGATAGTTCGCGTTCCAGCATCCGCACACGCATCTTCGACACATCATCGCTCGACACACAGCACCTCCGTAGACCCTGATGTGGGAACCACAAACATATGTTGTACCTAACATCAGAGAATAAAATCACCATCTTAATCTTCCTTTCTAAATTAGTGGTGTTGAAACATTATCACAGACAGATTTCCAAAAACCGTATGTCGAGGGTACAACATTAACAATTTTTTTCCCAAGAGAGAATCATGAAGAAAAGGAACCAGAGCCCCCCGGTGTTCTAGCCGAGCCACTGGGAAAAAGCAGAGTTTATAGAAATGAAAAAAAATATGTGGGAAACTTTAGATTATTGAAATTTAATATTGTCACATCAAACTAAGAAAATATAAAAATAAATTTTTTATGTATGGAATTCTTCGTATAAAGGCGGTAAAGAAAGTTCAGGGCGATTGGCGAAAGCTCCATCTAGGGAAAGGAGCGATCCGTTCGGTACTAGAAAGGGATCATTGTACTCCTCCGCCCTGAACTCTCAGATAAAAACTTAGAAAAAGAAGAAAAAAAAAACGTTCTCTCCACCTTCGAAAAATCGCCCAAACTTCCCCCAGCATTTCGAAAACCGTTTCCCGTTTCGTCCTAAAAAGTGATGACGGTCCGCGATCCCGAGCGGGCTATCGGACAACAAATGCGAGTGCGTAAATTGCTCGAGCTCTCACTGCCATGATTGATTTTAAGCGTCTTTCACAGTTGTTTTACCCAAAGGACTATCGCTTTTTTCAAACTCCCTTCAACCCAAAACGTCCGTTTTATTTAAACTAAAGGATATACCCTACGATATTCGACCCGGATTTTAAGGTTTGTCTTTCATTTATTCAATATTCCATCTCCCTGTTTTTCTAATCCCCATTTTTCAATTTTTCCCCTTTTTCTCTCTATTTCAACCCACTGACATTTGTAAAATATTCCATTTTTATTATAATCCCTTTAAATAACACCATCCTCAACTCTCAGTATTTTATTTTGAATTTTTGTTTATAAGTCGACTGAAGAAAAAAAAACTCAGCCATTGCTCTGGCGTTCGCTACAAAATGGGTGGGGACTGAACTAATCTTTATCGAACTAACATCCTTTTGTTTTAAAATATCCAGCCCTTTATTTTCTACAAATAAAACTCCTCGACGTTTTTAATTTCCCAATTTTTTTCTCTCATAAAAGAGAATCTTCGCCTCCAAAAACTGCTTTACCAAAATAAAAACCCCTCAAGTAATCTGTTTTTAATTTTATTTAAATAATTTTTTTTTTCATATTATTATTATTCTCTTTCATCTTAAATTTCTCAATTAATTTGACCAAGTATACACTTCATTTATTATATTCCCACTAAGTACATAGTAAGTTCTGTTAGCAAATCATATTATAATAACTACCCACTTGTATAGAATATTAAATAATAAGATGTTTCCTTTTTAGTAATTTATTGTTCTTTATTTTATTTATTATTATTTTTGTTTTTTCGTTAAATGCATTTAAGTAAAAAAAACAAAACTCTGATGAAGTGAAAAAAAAAAAATCTAAAATTTTTATTCTCGTAAATTTTCTGTTATGCCGTTTTTGATAATTCATGCCTTGTGTTGATTCTGCTGTCAATTATTTATATCTTAAATAAATAAATTAAAAAATAATAATTAACATTTGATTTGAAACCTTCCATTTTTTTCCCCTGAATGTTTAGCGCTGTTAATGAGCATCGGCGATTTGGTGAAATAAGAAAGATTGTATTTTTTATTGTGGAGGATTAAATTTTATTTTCGCCTTCCATTATTTATAGTTTGCTCTATTATTGCTGAAGATTGGCTGGTGATGTTATAAATTTCAGTCCTTAGTCCATAAATTAGTTTTATTGCCTTCTTTATGTTTTTTACTGCTTTAGCTTTTTCCTGCTTTTATCGATTTAATTTTTAATGGATTTCATTGGTTTAAATGTTGTTAAATATAGAATTTCTAACCGAGATTTACTAGGAAGGAGCTGAGGGATTGGGAATATTTTTAACTAAAAACTATGGCACACATTTAAATTTTTCTGCTGAATACTGGTATATTAACTCCTAAATCCTAAAGTAATGGGGTTTCTCTGTTATAAAATTAAGAAAAATCTTAAAAATTATGCAAAAATAGGGTTTCTTTTTCAAAAAACGAAGCATAACTCCAAAAAATCGTGGAAAACTACTGTTAAGTGGTTACTTACTGGTACTTGAATACTTAAAAACTTACTGGTACGACTGAAAACTTACTGGTACTTGAATACTACTGAATACTGTGAATACTGTTACTTACTGGTACTTGAATACTACTGAATACTGTGAATACTGTTACTTACTGGTACTTGAATACTACTGAATACTGTTAAGTACATAACTCCTGAAAACCCTAGAGTTATGGGTTTCTCTGTTATAAAATCAAGAAAAATCTTATAAATTATGCAAAAATGGGGTTTCTTTTTCAAAAACCAAGCAAAACTCCAAAAGAATCGTGGAAAATTGGGGTTTCTGTTTAAAAAACCGATGAAATCTACTAAAAATGCTGTTAAAGTGGGGTTTCACTTATCGAAAAACTGGGTCACCTCCCATAAAATTGTGTTTCTTTGTCAAAAAACCAAAGAAGAAGAAGAAAAACAACTACCGATAATCCTGTTTAAATGGTGTTCCCCTGCCCAAAAGCGAGAAAAACTGCTGAAAATCCTGTGAAAATGGGGTTTCCCTGTTCCAAAAAACTGCGAAAATGGGTTATTTGTTGAAATAACCAAAAAAAAATACTGTTTCCAGCGATTTTTTTATCAAGTTTTTCCGTGGATTGCCTTTTTTTGGCGGATCTCACTTTTGGAACCAGTGTGACATGAAATAAAACTTTTTTTTGCTTGTATGATTCCAGAAACCTGAGGGTTGAAAACGCTTCATGAGGGACCAAAAATCACGATCGTGATTTTAACTACCTCAGGAGCTGACGACTCAAAGAGCTTCTGCGATCATCGCTATTGTTTCTAGCAATGATCGCTTGCATGTTTAAAAAAATTCCTCATTGTATCAAGAGTTTAAATTCATCAAGGTTTTTTTCTGAAAAATTTCATTGAAGCCCCCCTTGATCAATGGTATTGAATTTTCTAAAATTCTCATTTTCAAAACTTTTTTGATCCAAAGGTTTCCTTTTTCCATATTCTATCATCCCGTCCTAAAAATTAGGCTTCACAAAAGTCATTATTTCTGAATTTAAAATTGGACCCCATTTCCAAAAACTATATCTAGAGGGTGACACAATTACTTTGAGATAGTTGAAACCTGCTGTTAAAGTTTTTATTGTCGTTTGGATAATCTTTTGACTGCAGATGTATTAAAATGAGACAAAGATGGGCAAATTATGCTCTGATTTGTCCTCCCTCCCTATTATTCAAATATCAATTCCCTCTCCCCAAATAAGAGATTGCATTTTGAATTCAAATTGTTCGATGCATTTTAAATTTTATACATTGATCTCTATGCATTATTCATCGCTTTATAATTTGCATGCTTTAGAAGTTTTTTTGAACTTTTTAAATTATCTTTTGTTCATTTTTCAGGTCCAGCATGTGTGTTTTTCCAATTGCGAAACTGCGTTTGGGACAACGGCGGGACAAAAGTGAATTTTGTGCTCAATTTTGACTTGACTGCTCACCAAAGTGAGTAAAAATTAATGTTTTAATGTGGGCTAAGTTGTTTAAATTATATGATGTGATAATGTGATGATGTTTTGTGTTTATAAGGTCTCAAAATTGGGGAGCTTCACAAATGAAGGCATTTAAGATCATTTTTATATTTTTAACAACTGCCGTTGGGGAGGATAAGAAGCTTTTAATTAACTGTTTTGTATTTTAGGATGGTAGTAGATTCAGGTCAAGTTCACAAAACGCACGCGACCGGGATGAGCCCGAGAGAGCTCTCCGAAAATGACGATATCGCACTTCGATCGTCCTCGATCCATATTTGGGATTCGTCACGCATAAAATGAATATACGGTTTCGACCGGTCAAAACAAATCGGGACGAAATCAAAAATATCATCGAGGAGTTCAAAAAACATCAGAATTATTCGGCGACTTATAAAAAGCTTATGAATGGAGACTGGATGCCCAGGACTAGCCATATTAGAAGTAAAGTTCAACAGCAACGTCTAGAGCAACACGTAAAATTAATATATCAAATTTTATATTTTAATATCTCTTTTATTTTAGATTTATAGGTATTTAAGGGTCTTCGATAAGGATTCTGGTTTTATCATAGAACCATGTTATCGTTATTCTATGGAAGGACAAAAAGGGGCGAAAATTTCTGCAACAAAAAAATGGTCTGCAGAAACTATGAAGTGCCCAATGTTTATTTTGATTTTAGGTTGAAGAATGAAAAGATATCGTGTTTGGTTGGATGTATAGCGGAATTGACTGAAGAGGAGGAGGCACAGTTGCTTAGACCTGGTAAAAATGACTTCAGCGTCATGTTTAGCTGTCGTAAAAATTGCGCTCAACTCTGGCTTGGCCCTGCAGCGTTCATCAACCACGACTGCAGGGCAAACTGCAAAGTAAGAATTGATAGTCAGGCGTGTTTAAATTTAATCGATTTATAGTTTGTTGCTACCGGAAGGGACACTGCTTGTGTTAAAGTACTGAGAGATATTGAAATAGGGGAAGAAATCACTTGTTTTTACGGCGAGGATTTCTTCGGGGATGGAAACGATTACTGCGAATGCGAGACTTGCGAAAGGTAATTCATTTTTTAATCAAATTTTTTTTAATTTTTATTTTAGACGAGGAACTGGTGCTTTTGCTAAAGATAAGCCAAATAGTGATGATCTCACGAATTCAGGCTATAGACTGAGAGAGACAGACAATAGAATAAACCGTACTAAAGTCCATAAACAAAACGGTATCCCTCCACAGAAACAAGAGATACCCGATGTTTCGGATGAAGGAGGTAAAGGGATCGTTACGCCGTTAAGCATCAGAGAGCTTCGACAAAAAGGGATGACCAAGTACGACGCTGAAATGTTAATCGCTCAGGGATGCCAGTTTACAGATATAAGTGAAACTAATAAAAAACTGTCTGAGAATAAGATAACTCGGCATCAAGAGGAAGATCAGAAAGCATTACAAAGAAGCGGATGTCCCTGCCCGTCGAAATTTAAGAAATAAAAAGTCTGACGAAAAGAAAAAAGAAGAGAAATTAGAACTGGAACCTATAGTTGAATCGTCGGTTCCTCCTCTGGAAGCCAGTACTGTGCCAACGAGGATGTCATTAAGAAATCATAAACGGTTAAGTGAACCCTATTTCGATGATTCATCAAACGTCAGTAGTGATAAAAGCAGTTGTAGTAATTTAAACGAGTTAATGCCTAATTTAAGATTGAAGACAAACGTGACGATTCGAGTGAGGATTCGAAAAAAGAAAACGACAATTCATTTATGAAAGACGTTCAAACGTCAAACATAAAAACCGTTTTCTTCGGACGCATGTGAACGGTAAAGCGCACAAATCGTTGATACGTCGGAGAAAAAGCCGCGACAAACCGACCTTCTAAACACCGAGCAGAATAGTGAGAAAGACGTTTATGAATTCAGCGACGAAGCGAAACTCCCACACTACTTAGAAAATCTCGAATATCGCGTAGGAGCAGCGAAGAGAGCCACCCCGAAGTCCCAGTACCGGAACCGACAACACCCAAAAGCCAAGGTCTTAAGCTCACACTCAGAATGAAGCGGAGCCCCATTTTCGACGAAATAATCGAATCTGGAAACAGCTGGAGCGAAGATTCATACGAGCCTCAATACGAAATACTCCGTATCACTGGCGTCGACGAGGAAATCGTACATCGTAAGAAAAAACACAAAGTCAGAGATAAAGAACATAGAAAGAAACGTTTCAAAGAGGACAAATATCAACCTATCCACCACACTCCTCTCAAACGCCTCCGATTAATCGTCGGCAATGAAACTCGAACTATCCACATACCCGCTACCGCTCAACAAGTAATTTAGTTATTAAAAACCTCATAACGTGAAAACGGTTTTCTTTTTTCGTTATAAAAATGTCAATACTAAAAAAAACTCTAAACAAAGAACTGAACCATTGCTTATTTTTATGTTACATTTCCATTTGACAATTTTTTTTGTTATCTGTTTTTTTGTTACAGTTAGACATTTTTTTATGCGTCGGCTACCCAAATCACAGCCGCCTTTTGTGTGCAATTTTTTTTTCTTTGTTTTTATTTTATGTTCAGTGCATCTCATTAGGAAATAGCATGGCTCTTCAGTGGCTTAAATTTTTGTCTAATCTTTAACGACATTCCACTCTTCGAACAGAAATTAATTCTAGGTGTTGTTGGACTGTTCAGTCGCACTTTTGTACTAAAACTCAGGATTTTCATTTATCCTGAAATTTACTGCGTTCTTGACTGAACAGTGCAGCCCTCACTTTTTTTTCCGTTTTAGTCTAAATAAAATGACTGATTATCCCATTTATGTCCGGATATGTAAATTATTGTGTATATCTTATTCTTGCATAAGTATTGAAGGTCTTTTGTTTCGAGTGCAACTTTGCATTCAATAAATTTCTCCGAGTAATACTTTTTACTTGAATTCTTCCTTCTATACATTGTTAATAATTTGTAAAATAATGTTGATTAGGTGTCACAAAACCTATGGCTATTGTATTATATTGTATTTATTCAAGATTAGAAATTAAAAACATTAGCTATGCCCTGATGACTGAAGCTGTGAATAAAGAAAATTTTTTTTAATTTTGTTTTTTTCTTCCTTCTTATATTTTTCTGTGTTAGTCACACAGGATAAACCAGACTTTTAAAGCTAAGGAAGTTAAAGCAGCGTTTTCTTAATCTAAGGTACCGCAAAGGTCATGAGTTCGATTCTCATCAGGTTGCTTGAGGATCCTTGGGCCAGTGGCGGCTCGTGGGCTTTTGAAGGGTGAGGCCACCTCACTTTTTTAAAATGGTGTGAAGTTTAGTGAGCATACCTACTAGAAATTGCTATGCTAAATGCTAACCCCAAAAATTAGAAATTAAAGGCGCTATATAGTCCTAATTTTTCCCATTTTTATCGAAGCACTAGCCAATAGACTGGCCAACCTGAAAACACAAACTGAAAAAAAAGAAAAAATTCGACTCACCAGTCACCGATAAATGATCCTTTGCTTCTTGATTCACAAGTCACAACGGAAACAAAAAAAATCATGTTTTGTAAATTTTTTAAATAAAAGGATGCTTTAGTTTTCAAATTACGGAGGAGATCGAAAAGAAAAAACAAAGCTACAGTGCTTAACGGATGAAAAGGTTACGTTGGTATAGCCGTGAGAAAGGCACCCAATTTTCTTAGAATTTTTAACTTTAATAAATGACCATGCTATATATATTTTTTTTCTTGACATAAAAACAAATTAAAAACTCTAAAATTAAAAAAATTTACCAATTTACAACATATTCTTCGTAGCAAGTTTGTAGTTGGTAAGATTGCTCAAGCTCCTTTACCATTCCCCTGGGCCCTAGCGTGAGGCACGGTTGTATCGTGCCTCACTTGGACGATTTGCCTGGCGATCTGGGCCGGCTCGCGTGGGTTCGACGAGCCGCCACTGCCTTGGGCGCTGTGGAAGATTTGGGGATTGCCATATTGAAGGGGGGGGGGAAGGTCTGAAAGCTGAAAAACAGTATTTTGGAAATCTAAGCATCCTTGGGGAAAAGAAAAAAAGTTCCGTCTTTTCTGAGAGGAAGAATGCTCGTGAAGAGGAAAGTTCAGTAATACCAACTACGAGGACGCTTTCTTGTGGGACATTCGACACGTGGCCGACTGTTAGTAAACAACTCATAACAGTTACCTTCTCTCACGTTGTTTTTGCAAATTGTTGATAGTTGAGGATAATTTTTAAAGTTTTTATCGAAGTCTACTATGGCTAAGCTCTTAGCGCCGTATTCACTATGCCCGCTGATCGAGCAACGTCGTTTTCTTGGGGTCAGCGAGGATTCCAGCAGTGGCTGCGTGATAGTCACTTAGGAAAAAACATAGTTATCCGTTATAGGGTAAGAATCTTCATTTTTCAACATTATAGCTTGATTTTAAATCAGTTTTTTGCTCTTAAAAGACTTATTTGCATTTCATTTTGTTACCCTATGATTGCTAACCTTGTTGTTTGTTACCCTATGATTTTAAAAAAGTTTTTTGTTCTTTAAACTTATTTGCATTTCATTTTGTTATTCTTTCAGCTTTCTGACCAAAAACAAGTCGGTTCATGGAGTAGTCGGTCCAAACTCTCCGCCCCTGTCGTCTACGACTATTATAAAAAAAATTACATCGGTGTTTTCAACAATGACGTGATTGCATTTTGGCGCGATAATTTTACACAGTTGGACAAAATCAAAAAATTTAGAGTATGTGATTTTTTTTTACATCTCATTTATTAATTTTTTTTTAGTTTACATGGTTGATACATTCCATTTTAAGCAAAAAAGATTGCCCACCAATGATAGTGTTTCTCAACGGTCAAGTTGGGTGTCTGGAGACCGAATTTCAACGACGAAAAAATCTTGTCAAAGGTGAAGTTCATTTCGATGAATCTGAAACCGTCAAAACTGCGAAGTTGGTTACCTTAAATGGTGAACATTACATTAGTATACAGACGTCTTTTTCTGAGGTATGATATAATGTATTCGGATTTTTTTTTACTGAATTTTCTTTTTATTAGAAAAACAAGAAAAAGCTGCACTTTTTACCAGTTGATGCTGATCGTGGGACGAGATTTGAAGTACTTTGCATAAAGAGGATGCTTCACTTTCAGCGTTTGCTGTTGTAGAAGGAGATTCTCCGCAGCTTCTAACTTTATGTAAGATTATATTGCTTAAAAAAGGGGTTCCCAACTTATGGAAAGCTGCCCAATTTTACCAATCGGAAAAATTCCTGAAAATGCGGTAAAAATGGTGATTCTTTGTCAGAAAAAAACCCCTGAAAATCATGTTAAAAAAGGTTTTCATGACCAAAAAAACTTAAATTCCTGTTCAAAAGGGGTTTCTTTGTCAGGAAAGCTGACTAAACTAAGAAAAGGTTACTAAACTAAAATTTTAGGGTCGGACGGAAAATTATGTTCAGACGAATTACCCCCGAGGGATGAATCGCAGAAAGTACTTTCAACCGTCACTTGTGTAAATACTACACTTCCTGTGGCGATTTTGCCGATAGAAGATCATCATATGGTACTTTACGGCGCTGCCCAATTCCGAAGGAGCATATTGAACATAATGAGCTTAAATTTGGTCTACCTGAAGCCTCAAATAAGATGAAAGTTTATGACCCTAAGTGTAGAATGTGGCTTTGTAAAAACGACATTCTTGTCGTCTGTGGAAGTCATCTCGTCGTCACACCTTACCGCTTAGGGACAACACGGTTAATCTCGCTTTTAGGCGTTGGGAAGAAAAAAATAAACGAAGAAGAACCCAATAAAATGGATGTAGATCAAACACTACAAGAAATCATCGAAAAATTAAAATCAGAAGGAAATCCAGATCATTCGTAAGGAAATTTTTATTTATTTATATAACTCTGAATATTATTTTTTTAGAATATGTGATCAAGTGATGCCAAATTTGCTTGAGAAAAAAGATAAAGATGGAATGCTAGAAGTTTTGAATTCATTGATTGATATTCCTGATAGATGGCTAATTGAAATTTTAATATTTTCGTTAGACTCGGATAACGATGATTTGATAAACCGTATACTGCGACTCCATTGGTCGGTGACGAATCAAGCTTAGGTCTCATTAAAAGGAGCATAAAACTCGAATCAGTTCTTAAGCTTTTAAAAATAATTTCCGACAAACTCGATAATGGCGGAGGCACTAAATGTCTCCTAGATTGGACCTCTCTTTTACTCGATTCTCACTATCAACAATACATTCTTTCAAAAAACACCGATGTTATCGATGCCGTCAAAGCCATACAGCAGTCTGTCAAAGAATTCGTAAGTTAAAAATTTCATCGTATTTTTCTTTAAGTACTACATTTTATTTTACAGATTGAAAGTTTAGCTGTTTTAAACGAACTTAAAGCAGAAATAAATTCTCTTAAGAAAGGAAAAATTGATACGACTAAATTATCGATAACTTATTCAGGATATACTTATGAAAAATTTAAATTGTATTAATTAATTTTCTAAATAAATTATTTTATTGTTTTATTATTTTTCATTTATGTCTTATTATCTTCTTTTTTCGGTAACTTTAAGATGGGCCCAGGCGGGGCTTTTGTCAGATTTTTTTGACTGTGTGGGAGTTAGTTTTTTGTATAATTTTCCTGAAAATTCATAATTTTTTTGTATTTTTAATGAAATTGATATGCTGTGAGTCATAATAAGAATAATTTTCGAAATTTATTTCTAAAATTTTCAAAAATCTTATGAATTTCTGGAAATTTTATGATTTTGTTATGAATTTTTGGTAAATATTTAAAAAATTGGGTGGAAATATTAATTTTATTAAGATTTACGATTTTTCGAAATTCATTTTTAATTAACAAAGAAATTCATTAATTTTGTTATTAACAAAATTGGCAGTTTTATTTATTAATATAAAAAAACAAAATTTCGTTAATGTAATAATATATTTCCAGAAATTCATTTTAATAAGTTACGAATATCAAGTAACAATACCAATTTTATTAAAATTCATTAAAAAAATTATGAGTATCCAAAAATTCATTTTTTTGTATATTCATATTATATTATTTTATGAATGTATTCATATTTATGAATATGAATACCCCAACATGACCTTTGCGCGCAATTTTTTATTCTTTTTGTGCAAAAATTTTAAAGTGAATACTTTGTGAATGAACTGAATAGTTTCGATTTCGTGCATTTTGCTGACGACGAATTTGATTTGAGACATTTCATGAAGGGAAGACATTTGGAAGAAAGAAAAAAATAAATAAATAAAGACCATCGTCCTAAATAAAACCGTTGGGTAAAACGGAACGAAAATGGTGGGGGAAACTGTCGGTTTTAACTGATGAAAAGTTCACTCTTTTCATCGGTTTAAACCGTCGGTTTAAACCTGTATCGAAGACTTTTGAGAATTTCGTAAAAATAGGGTTTCTCTGTCAAAAACTGGGGAAAATTCTTAAAAATAGGGTTTCTCTATCAAAAAAACCTTGGAAAACTCTGCAAAATCTTGTGAATATGCAGTTTCTCAGGCCTCAAAATTGAGGAAAATTCGTGAAATATAGTGTCCTTTTTTAAAAAAATCTTGGAAAACTCCTTAAGTTCTAGCATAGAATGAAGACCAAGTGAAAAAGATCCCAAAGACCAAATAAAAACCAACCTCCTAATTGGTCACTACACCAATAAAGTGGGGCTGGAGGGGGTGCCGTATAAACGGATAGTTTGTCCACCTTCCCGCAGAGTCCATAATACCGTCTAATGAAAGTCAAGTAAAAAGTGTAGGAGAATGAAAAATAAGGAAATAGTCCACCTGATGAGGCGTATTACGCCAAAACCGGTCGTGGAATATCGGTTTTTTCATTCTTCTCCCTCTGTAACTTTTAATTGTAAAGAAATTAATATTGTAACATTTAAAAAGTTTCTGAAATACTTATAACTATTATAACTTATAATAAGTAACTAATAAAATTAAATTAAAACAAAAAAGGAGGGCACCTGGGGAGCGGAGCTAGCGCTACCGCGTGAACGCCGAACTTCTTTTACCCCCACTCCCCTGGTCACACCATACCTTTTTCATTTTGCCGCGTTTTTGATAATCCTTATCTTTTATAACAATAATATTTTTTAATGATTTTATCTTCTTTATATTTATGACATTTGTTCAAAAGTGTCTTCGAACTTTCTTAGTTTTACCGAGACGTCTCTTGTCGCAAGTCCCTCAAAAACTGTAATGAAAGTATTGAATGTCGCGGAAAAAAACGACGCCGCTAAGAATATCTCCTATTTTCTCTCAAACGGAAATTCCCGAAGAGTAAGTTTGTGGAAGTCGAAAAGTTGTAACTTATTTTTATGTGCAGAAAGAGGGCTTATCCGTCTACAATAAAATATACGAATTTGATTACGACGTTTTTAATCAAAGATGTTCGATGTCAATGACATCTGTGAGTGGCCACTTGTTAAATTATGAATTTATATCTTCTTACAAATCCTGGCAAGGATGTAGCCCTGAAGATCTTTTCGATGCACCTGTCGTCAAATCATGCTCTGAAGATTTCATCAAAATAAAAGTAAAATTACTCTTTTCCCTCAATTTTAACCAACGTTTTTTCAGCAAACTTTAGAAAGAGAAGCTAGAAAAGCACAAAAGTTAATAATTTGGACTGATTGTGATAGAGAAGGAGAGAATATCGGTTATGAAGTAATTGATACTTGTATTAAAGTGAACCCTCGTTTGGATGTTTATCGAGCTAAATTTTCTGAAATAACTGCGCATCTATTAGAAGAGCAATAAATAATTTAGATCGTCCCAATAAAAATATTAGTAATGCTGTAGATGTACGACAAGAACTTGATTTAAGGATCGGTATGAATAAAATGGTATCAGATTGTTATATTTATTTTTTAGGTGCTTCTTTTACTAGATTTCAAACTTTGAGACTTCAAAAGGTTTTCTCTGAATTATCCAATCATCTTCTAAGCTATGGGAGTTGTCAATTTCCAACTTTAGGATTTGTCGTTGAAAGATATCTTCAAAGGGAAAGCTTTGTCGCTGAACCCTTCTGGAGGATTAAAGGTTTTTTTAAGTTAGATTCTTCATAATCTGACTATTTTTTAGTGAGCCATACAATTGATGATTTAACGGTTGACTTTAATTGGGAAAGAGATAGAATTTTTGATAAAAGAATATGCGAGTCTCTTTTGGCACGGTGTCAAGAAAGGCCGACGGCTAAGGTCGAAAAAGTAGACGGGAAACCAAAATCGAAATGGAGACCAACACCTTTAGATACTACAGTAAATATTGCTTATTTTGTCATTTTAATGATGTTGGGTTTAGGAAATGGAGAAAATTGCTTCCAGAAAATTAAGAATTAATGCAAAAGAGGCCTTAAAAATTGCTGAAAACTCTACACAAAAGGTTTCATCAGTTACCCAAGGACTGAAACAAATATTTTTCCTGATTCAATAAATTTGAGGAATTTAACAGAACTTCAATGTCAAGATTCTAGATGGGGAAGTAAGTTTAAAATAACCTTATAAAAAAACCTATTGGCCAATCAATTTTTGTCCAGGTTTTGCTCAAAGAGTGCTTGAAGATGGTCCTAATCCTCGTCAAGGAAAAAAATCAGATCAATCACATCCTCCGATACATCCCATTGCATACACAGACAGCTTAGAAGGTTTAATTTTAATTTTTTTAAATTATATTTTATTTATATTTTAAAGGTAATGATGCCAAACTCTATGAGTTTATCGTCCGCCATTTTCTGGCCTGCGTTTCCAAAGATGCTAAAGCTCATGAAACTAGTGTAAAAATTGAAATCAACACTGAAAAAGTACTTTTTTACAATCCTAACATTATTTCTATTTTTTAAAATTTAGTTTTCGCTTCTGGTCTGATGATCTTAGAACGAAATTATCTGGATGTTTATCCGTATGAAAACTGGAATTCAAAAAATATTCATAAATACGAGGTCAATCAGACGTTCCAGCCTACTTTTATGGATATCGTTGAAAGCCAGACGTCAGCTCCTAATCTTTTGACTGAAGCAGATTTGATATCATTGATGGAAAAGCATGGAATTGGTATTTTTAAATAATTAACAGTTTTTTAATAAACTATTTAGGAACTGATGCTACTCATGCTGAGCATATAGAAACCATAAAATCGAGAGCTTATGTTGGTTTAGAAAACAACATATACTTTGTTCCTAGTGCTATTGGTATGGCTTTAGTAGAAGGTTATGATACGATGGGATTTCAAATGTCTAAACCTGGCTTAAGAGCTGAATTAGAGGCTGAGCTTAAGAGGTACGTTTTTTATTTTAATTTTAAATTCTAATTTGTTTTTAAAGAATATGTGATGGAGTGAGGCAGCCAGAAGTTGTTTTACGAGAGCAAATTTCTAAGTATAAAGAGCTATTTAGGATAGCGAAAGGTCAAGTTAATAAGATAGATTCGGCTGTGGCGAAATATTTGCAGACGACGGCAAGACCGTTGAATCCAAGCGAGGATCCTTTATCTGTGTAGCCGCTGCAAGCCATCCAGTAATGCCATGTCCTCTCTGCAACCTAAATTTGGTTTTAAGAACCAATCAAGAAACAAGAAGAACCTTCCTTTCCTGCATCGGTTTTCCAAGTTGTAAAGCGAGTATTTGGCTACCTCAGAAAGTCATCGATGTTAAAATTTCCGATCAAAACTGCTCTGTGAGTTGTCTCATTTTAGTTTTTCTTATTTATTTTTTTGTAGTGTGGACCAAATGTTAAAATGTTAGATTTTAAATTTACGCCTGGGTCGATGGCGCCTTATTATCCAAATAGTTACACAGGATGTCTCAATGGATGTGATCCAGACTTTTTAGAAATGCTTGATGTTAGAATTCCTAGAGCAGATTCTTCAACATTGGGAACTCAAAATTCATCAAGAAACCACCATGTCAAATGACAGAAGTTCAGGTGAGTGAAACTTTTTTAGGCCTAGCACTAAAGGTGTAAGAAAGAAAAAACTCTACCTAATCTTTCTTCAAGGTTTTAGCTCACATACCCCAAGAACTGACATTCAGACCGATGTAAGTTAATTTCTTAACAAAATACTTTTCATTATGTTAATTTTTAGCTTTTGGTACAAATGGCAGGAATGATCGAGGTCAAAAAAGACCGAGAGACCCTCCTGATGACGACAACGACCAGCACAATTGTCGTTGTGGTTTACCTGGAAAAAAGTATTCCTTTTTTACCTCGTTTATTATTTTAATCATAATTTTTTAGGCTAACGGTGAGAAAAGAAGGGCCTAACGTGGGGAGAGAATTTGTCGTTTGTCCAAAGATTCCGATGACAAATGTAATTATTTCTCTTGGCTTGATGAAACTGCGAATACATCCAGTGCATCAAACGTATCAAAGTGCTACTGCAATCAAAATGCTGTTCGGTAAATTTTTTTTAATTTTTACCAAATTGTTAATTTTGGTCAATAGTTTGATTGTCAAAAAAGAAGGGCAGAATAAAGGAAGGGCGTTTTATTGTTGTTCTAAAAACCAGTCTGATACTACCCGATGTAAATATTTCATTTGGGAAGATGAGATGGACCAGAACCAAAGACCAAATCAAGGCAGCAGTCGTGGCGGACATTCTCGCCCAAATTCAAACTTTCGTGCCAGAGGTTCAGGTAAATTTCAACAAAACAAATTTAAAATTTTAATTATCTTTTTAGGTTCAAATCAAAGAGGACGAAAGTGTGGAATATGCTCACAGCCAGGTACCATTTTCTTCTCGATTACTATCTTTTGATTTATATTTTTTAGGGCATAGCAGACGGAATTGTCCTAACAATATGGGGGATTAAGTTATTGTTTTATAATAAATTATATTTCATAATAAAAAATATAACTAATAAACAAATAGTTGTTGTTTTAAGATCATATTAGGAGGGATATTCTTGTGCTCCTGTATAAGAAAATAGAGATCAAAATACAGGGTGTCCCAACTAGAGTGGACCAGTAAATTTACTGCGAAGCATTTAGTCCTTAAAAAAAAGTTAAATGTAAACCCCCTTATTTGGAATCGATTCTCCGTCCAAAAATAAGGGGGTTTAAATTTAACTTTTTTTTGCAGGACAAAAGTGATAGAAGTTGTGGGACAAAATTTACACCCAAAAAAAGTGCTCCAATGATCTAAAAGTTGCTTAAAATTGAGCGTAGAGTCAATTAAAAGCATAAAAACATAGGGTTCTCATTTAAAATAACAAAGTTAGCCACACTGTATACCAAAACTAAAATGTTCCAAATGGAGTCAATTCCCCGTCCAAAAATAAGGGGCTTACATTTAACTTTTTATTGTAGGACTAAATTGTTGGTCTACTCTAGTTGGAACACCCTGTTCGAACAAAAATAATATTCAAAAATCGTCATCGCTGGGGTCTGAATTGTTTGTTTCAAGCGGTAGTCCTTCGATATCGTCGCCGCTCCCCATAATGTCGGAATTGTCGCCGTCGTCGTCTAAAAGTAAATCGGAGTCTGAGTCAAAACTATCGCCCTCGTCGTCGGGCGCATTCATCCCTCCATAAATTCTTTTACGCCCTGTGGCAAGCCTCATTTCTAAAAATTTGTTTTTCCTCTCTTAATTTCGATAACCACAAGGGAAAGGAATAGAGGAATGAAGAGGAAAATAGGAAAACTCACTGGATGCCGTCGCAGTTCTTAATCTTCTAGTTGGCGCTTGGTTTTTATTATTCATATTCATCATTCCTTCCAATGTCCAGCCTCTAAATCGGCTTCTGATTCCATAAGTTTTCTCGCATCTTCCATTTGCATCTCTTCCATTAACTTTCTTGTTTCTCTCTAAAAAGAAATGCAGGAAAATTTAAAATTAAAAAATAAAAACCTGTCTATGCTGTATTCTTTCTTGTTCTATTTGAGCCGCTTCATCCTGCTGTTGTTCTAAATATGAAATACATCTTGTGCGCAATATATTCTTGATAGAGCATTTGAAGTTCGACTTCCAATTTTTCAAATTCTTCCAAAAATGCAGGCCTTGAAATAAATCAATGGAAGATTAATAAACTCATTTTTACTTACCGAACTTTTTTTAGTGTCTGTAGTCTTTTTTGGTTTCTTTCAAGTTCATTTTGTTTTTTCTCGATTTTCTTATCCAGCTACTTTCTGTCGCAGCTACGTTTTCAATCAGAGATTTGGTATTTGCGATACTATCCTTAGTATAAGCGATCGCTTCTTTTAATGCATTTTCAACTTTGCTAAGTTCAAGTAGGTTGTTTATACTCGAGTTTCTTATTTCCTTTAAAAACATTAAAAACAGTTTCAAGTCTAACTTGAAGATACCCTTAATTCAACTTCTTTGCCCAATAGCTCGAAAATTGATGCACCCTTGACTGTTACTTGAGATGCCAATTCTCGGGATAACTTGAGATCCTGGATCTAAAATAAATGTTATTGTGTACCTAGGATTTGTGTGGCTTACATAAGATGTCAAATCCATTGAATTGTTTAGCGATACTTGATTTGATTGGGTATCATTAACATTAGCCTGTAGTGCGTCATACAGGAGGGTTGTAATTTTAAGAAGTTCTTTTACAGCATAACCATCTGCTTGGTAGATTCTTTTAGTGTTTAGCATTATATTGCCTTTTAGAGCCTAAAAAGGTGAAGATTATGAAGAATTCAATGTGGGAAATAGTACCATAAATTCTGCGGCAGTTCTGACAAGTAAAACCCGATCTTCTTCTGTATCATAAACTCATGAATGTCTGCATCTGGGTCAAACCTTTGAACTAGCCAAATCAGTATGTCGGCTATCAAAACGAAATTCGGAGTCCGGAAATTTTCCATGGATATCAACCGATTGAAACCGAGTGCTCTCATCATTTCGGTGAAATCTGTTTAAAACCATAAAAAATAATTGTTTAAAATAAATCTTACTTCTCAGGTCCCTATAAGACATCTTTGTACAAATTAACTGATTAAATAGTTAATTTTATTAGAGACAAAAAACTGAAGCTATACATCTCCATGGAAACACCAGCAAAACAAATGACATCATCCCAGCTGGAATTAACAGGAATTCAGAGCTTGAATTTCGTTATCAATGTTGGAACATTGGGATATTTTACGAATTTGCAAGTTTTAAGAATTCGCATGCAACTTAAAGTGAAAACTTTCCATAAAAACTTGAAACTCTTCCTGAAAACTTTTAAAATGGGGTTTTTTTTAAAAAACCTGAAATCTGTAAAATGGGTTTTTTGAAAAAAACCGAGAAAAAATCCTAAAAATGGGGTTTTCTATCCAAAAAACCGGAAAAACCCTAAAATCCTGTAAAATGGGTTTTTGTCAAAAACCGAGAAAACTCCCTAAAGCCTGTAAAAATGGGTTTTTTTTTCAAAAAAACCGAGAAAAACTAATATCCTGTAAAAATGGGGTTTTCCAGTCAAAAAAACCGGAAAAACTCCTAAAATCCTGTAAAAATGGGGTCCTTATCAAAAACCGAGAAAACTCCCTAAAATCGTAAAAAAAAGGTTTCTTTCAAAAAACCGAAAAGTCCTGTAAAATGGGGTTTTCCTGTCAAAAAACCGAGAAAACTCCCTAATATCCTGAAAAATGGGGTTTTCTAGTCAAAAACCCGGATTAACTCCTGAAAATCCTGTTAAAAATGGGGTTTTCTTTCAAAAAACCGAGAAAAACTGAAAGTCCTGAAAAAACGGGGTTTTCTGTCAAAAACCGAGAAAAAACTCCCTAATATCCTGCAAAAATGGGTTTTCTGTCGAAAACCAAGAAAAACTCCTGGAAAAAAATGGGTTACTGTTGAAAACGCCCAGGCTCCTCGAGTAAGAAGCATATGAGTGCTCATAGTGGATTTTTTCACCAAACATTTTGGATTGCATGTAACCTTCATTGAATTATAACCTAGTACAGTTTGGATAAATTTTTATTCCGAAAGTTACGTCACAATAGGGCGACGATATAAAAGAGGGAAGGTTTCGATTGATACTTATCATGTCGTAATTATTTTAATTTGTAGATACGTTTTTGAATTTTATTAGAAATCAAAGTAGGAATGCTCTAGCAAAGTAAGTTACCGATGGAGAACTATTATGAAATACTCCGTTGTAATCCAGACGCGACGCACGAAGATCTTAAGGAGTCCTACCACAGGCTCATCCTCGAGAACCATCCGACAAGACGAGTTCTTCATCGGAGGAATTCGAAAGATCGACCGCGCTTGGAAAACCCTCCGGGATGCAGACGAACGGAAAAAATACGACGAACTCCTACGTCAGAACCAATTCGAAAACCAGAGGTTCGTCTTCGGCAACTACAAGCTCAACGAAATGAACTACGAACGTGAAACAGAGATGTACTCATGCACCGATGCGGTGGCCTTTATAAATTTACCAGAAAAGACTTCGAAGAATTCCATTCTTGCTTAGTCGGCTGTGACGAGTGTTCCTTAATGATTTCAGTTGATTTACAAGACAAACTTTCTTAGTGATAATCTATTTATGTCTATTGTTTAATGTAACTTATTATACAGCTTCATTTCTTTTGGAAATTTGCTCATAACTTAATGATAACTCATTTTATATTTTAAAAAAAATAATACTGTTTGTCGCCTTATATTACTGAAAATTGACCTATTGCGTTTGGCCAAATATAAGTTGTTGGTCATAAATTCATGAGTCTAAAAATATGCATTTGCTGAGGAATATGATTGTTCACTCTCAATCATGATGCTTCAACCTCAACTGCTAGTTCTGCCTGAAAGTGTTCTCATTAAGCAGGAAATTTCATTTTTTAATTGGATTTTATGACGTTCTCACCTGTGAAACATTTTTACCGAGAAGTTGGCATATTTGCTGCACGGAATATTACATTTATAACAGAAAACAATAAGGTAACAATAAAAATACATAAATTTTATTACTTTTAATTTAATTTAACTGTACATAATTACATAAACTGATTATTAAGTAAAATTAATTTAAAAACTAAAGCAAATAAATAGAAGTATAAAATTGGAATGATGGAAAAAAACACACTAACCAGGAAATACTTGCTTTAGACCCCGAATATTTCATTAAAATTAATTAATTCAAAGCTTATAATTACCACATTATTAGTTAATTTAATTCTATTACATAGAAGAGTTTAAAATATAGATTGTTCACAGATAGAGCTTTCAAAATATTCTCTAATAATTAAAATTGACTTTTTTCTTCTTTTTTCTGTTAATTCATCATTTTTTTTTCACAACCTTTTATCACATCCTTCTCTATTTGATGGAAAACGACTGAATATTGAAGAATAGAAAATAGAGAAATAAAAATACTAAAATTACAAAGGTAGTTTTTATCTGACTTCAGTGCTTTCTTCAGGTTTAACTATCTGGTAGGTTATGAGGTATTCTGGATAGGCCTATAATTAAATTCAAGTTTATACAGGATAAAATAATTTTTGTTTTAAATTTACCTGTTCACCTCTGTAGACGACATATTCAGGAAAATTTAAACCACCAGAAGATGGGCGTCCCATGACCGAATGATGCCCTGGAGGAGCGTGCGCCATTTTCATGGCGTTAAACTGAAGAATGATTTCCCTAAAGTGACTCTGCATAAAAGTAGATGACTAAAAATAATGAATTAGGAATTTAGATTTTTTTTTGTTTTATACAAACCGATGACAAATATACAAGATCGGTCTTTGTGCGTGTTACAACCAGTGCCACCTCCAATTCCGTAGACGTATTGGTTACTTTTTGAAGAATGTTCAGCGAAATAAATCCCTGCACCGAACATTCCTCCAATATGCGTGTCTTTCATCAAAACCTTTTTGTACGATGGCATTTATAAAAGGAGATCCATGGAAAGCATTCGTTCATTCGCTGTATTGCTGTTTTCTTCTGCGACTTCAGTCCTTCGATGGCTATTTTTCCCAAAGCCTTCTATTTTGTTTTTTTGTACCTAAAATTTGTTTGAGTAAATGTTTAAAATTATTAAAACCGTACTCTAATGACGTTGTATCTAAAAAATACGCCGCCGGAATGCCATTGTCTTTATGTTCCCGTATTGTATTTGCATTTCGTCTTCCACTGCAATGAATTCTTTGTCTTCTTTAAGCAGTCGTCGACAAGTAAAGTACCTTGTTGCCAATTTGGGCCTGAAAGTTCTTTAAAAAAAATAAGTACATAAAAACTGTATGAATATTTTTACCAGGGTTAAGTTGGATTTTTTCTATCCCTTTTATTATTTTGTGGCGATAACCGTAAGCAGTGACACCAACTTGTTTAAGATCTTCGTGACCCATTTCTGCCAGGATGTCTAAAGTGATTTGCTCTCGCTCAAGAGGTTCGACAAGATGGTCGAGACCAAGACTAAAATTTGTTTTGTTATGGTTTTATATCGATTTAAAATACATACGAAATGAGAAAACTGGCCAAAGAAGTGATGTGAGAGTCGTTTTTGTACTCTGGGACAAGATGGGGTGAAGTGGCGCCATCGCCTTTGTGTACGATTGGCGCAGGCGAGGGAAGCAAAAGGCACGCGCCACTTGGTAAAACGACGGTGTCGGTGACGATCGGTGAGGGAAGTTGAGGACTTGAAAGCGAAGGAGTTGTAGCCCCCGGAATCGCTGCCATTGCATCCTGCAGCAAACATCGGACATCTTCTCCAGTAGCGACTTCCAACGGACACTGCCCTTCTTGATTCTTCATCATAGGATCCGCTCCATGAGCAAGTAGTAAAGCTGAAAGTTGCGTCCTTCCTTTTGAGCGGCTTCATGCAACGGCGTAAATCCCCATTTATCAGTCGCGTTTACAACCGTATTATATTAATCAACAATGCTGCTATATCTAAATGTCCATAAGATGAAGCGTTGTGAAGAGGGATAAGTCCTCCTTTGTCTTGTGCATTAACATCTGCACCATTTTCTAAAAGAATTCAGCAACTTCAACATTGTTGTATCCAGCAGCTAAATGAAGAGGAGTTGAATTCCTTCCTTGGGTATCTCGACAGTTGATATTTTCTGGAGTAACTAGACGTTGACTCGTGCCAAATTTACGTTTTGCAGCATCTAAAAGTGCCGAGTTTCCTCGTAAAAGATCTGCGACTTCCTGATCACCTTCTTTGACAAGCTCAACTGCTGTAGCTCCATCACGATTTTTCTTAGTTGGATCAGCACCATGCTGAAGAAGCAATCGTACAATATCGTACTTTCCCTTTGCAGCTGCTTCATGAAGAGGTGTAAATTTCCATAAATCGGCCACATTAACATTAGCGCCATGTTTAACTAACATTTCAGTGACGTAATGTCCATAGGAACAGGCGTTGTGTAAAGGAACTAAACCCCTAAAGAGAATTTTCTTAAAATTTTAAAATAGAATAACGAAATAACCTACCCTTTATCTTTAGAGTGAACATCTGCACCGTGTGAAAGCAAGTATTCCACAACAGCAACTCGATTATAGCCAGCGGCAAAATGCAACGGTGTCGAGTGTAAAATTTTTGTGTTTTTAAAACAAGAAAAAAGTCAAGTGCAAGTGACCAGACGTGTACTCGCACACTTTATTTGACATGCACAAAACCCAGAAGGTTAAACGAAAAATTTAAGAGAAGAAAAGAAAAGTTGATTTTACCTTCCATCTAAATCACGACAGTTGACTATCTGTGGGTATGAAGTTAGCAGACGTTGTACTGATCTAAATCACCAGACTTTGAAGCTCAAGTTTATTTCTAAATCCAATATTGCTGGAGGTTCTAAAGCAAATAAAACGTTAGTACTATCCTTAAAAAAAATAAAGCAGGGCCATAGCCAGTGATAAAAATGTTTCCAGCAAAAAAAATGAAAGAAAAAAGTGCAGAATGGTCCAAAAAAACTATTATTTTTAATACAAAAGGATTCTTAAAGAAAAATACTGAGGAAAACTTGCGAAAACCTGATAAACTGGGTGTTTGAGCAGAATATCAAGGAAACGCTTAAACATCCTGTGTTTCTAGGTTAAAAAAAAAAAAATCAAGAAAACTCTTGAAAGGTAAGGATCTAAAAGGCGAAATTGTAGGGAAAAGTACCAAAAGTACCAAAATTGAGAAAAACCTGGCTATGAGCCTGTAATAGATCAAATGTTAGACAAAAAAAAGGGTTAAAAAATAAGCATGCTAAAATAAAATAAAACAAAACGATTGTAAAGACTACAGACGTCACAAAATGTAAAATTATGAGTTGGGCGTATTCGTATTCGTAAATATGAATATTACATTCACACATTAAATTCTGTAAATACGAACGTATTTACCAATAAAATACGAATATTAATACGTTCATATTTACCAAAATACGAATATAATACGTTCGTATTTACCAATAAAATATTAATACGTTCGATTTACCAATAAAATACGAATATTAATACGTTCGTATTTACCAAAAAATAAAATACGAATTAATACGTTCGTATTTACCAATAAAATACGAATATTAATACGTTCGTATTACCAATAAAATACGAATATTATTATTTTTTTTTTTAATATATAAAAAAAAGAAGAAGAATAGGATTAACGATGAGCAAGAGGCGTTCTTCCTCATGGTTAATCCATTCTTCATCTTTTCTGGACAGCCCATAAGGCCATTAAGGGAGGGGAGAGGACCCAGGCGGCTCTCCATATTGCCGTGGCGCCCTATGAGGGCCAACTCCAGAGGAGTGGCCAAACCAATTTATCGCGGGTTTTGTGGAAGAATATTATTTGGAATTTAACTTCCAAACAAAAATCCCTACACCCAACCCGGGATCGAACCCAGGTCTCCAATGGTGGAAGTCCAAGACTGAACCTTCCAGCCACGGAGCCAAATACGAATATTAATACGTTGTATTTACCAATAAAATACGAATATAAATACGTTCGTATTTACCAATAAAATACGAATATTAATACGTTCGTATTTACCAATAAATACGAATATTAATACATTCGTATTTACCAATAAAATACGAATATAAATACGTTCGTATTTACCAATAAAATACGAATATAAATACGTTCGTATTTACCAATAAAATACGAATATTAATACGTTCGTATTTACCAATAAAATACAAATATAATACATTCGTATTTACCAATAAAATACGAATATTTGTAAATCATATTTATTTGTATTTACAGAATATAATGAGTGAGTTCGTAAATCGAATAATAAGCCCAACTGAATTATTCTAATCTTATAGAAAAATAAAAAGTGCTGGAGTTATATTAAAATGTGCGAAAAATTTGTTTTAGATTATTTTAGTAATACGAACGTGTTAGTCTCCCAATCGGGTACATACTTTGTTTACCTTGCAATATTTTCTGAACACTTTCACCGGCAACTTGTAAAGCGGTGTAACCCTGAAGCGAGACGATCGTTGTGTCGACGGAATAAAAGAAGGATGCGACAACTTTGGACATTGTTTTCTCTTGCCGCTCGATGAAGAGCTGTACAATTTATTAATTTTGTTAAATAGAGAATTAGAAATACCTGTCTGGCCTAGGGCGTCTAAAGCGTTGACTTTAGCTCCTAACGAAGTAAAGTGTCCATCATCATGATGGCCGAGATCAGTCGCGACATGAAGGGGAGTTAACATTTCTTTATTTTTCTCATTTAATTGTGCACCTTTTCGAACTAGTGTCTCGATGATTTGTTTACGTTTGGCAAAAGGGGAAGAACTGGCATAATGCTGAAATAACATAAAAAACGCTCAGCTAAAATAAAAAAATTACCAGAGGAGTATCGCCAGTGTAAGGATGTTTAAAATTAGATATTTCAGAGGAGAGGAATTTTTTCAGTCTTGAAGGATCAGCTTGTCTACATGCGTCAAGCACATAATGCCCTTTATTCATCTGAAAAATCCACATTAGTTTCATTAAATAAACAAAATAAAACATACAGGCCAGTCTATCTCTTAAATCACGAGTTCCGGCAGCATCGATAGCTGATTTGAATGGCAGTTTAGAAGCGTAGGATCAGCTCCGTGGCTCAGGAGTAAAGAGCAGACTTCTAATCTTGATTTGGAAGCAGCTTCATGCAATGGAGTGAACTGCCAGAGGTCCATCGCATTCACGTTAGCGCCTGCTTTCACAAGCATCTCGGTCACCTCAAAATGTCCTAAGAGCATGCGTTGTGTAACGGCACCAGTCCGCTAAAAAAACAATTATTTTTTAAAAAATAAAAAAATTTTTTACCCTTTGTCTTTAGCATGAACATCTGCGCCATTTTGAAGTAATAATTGGACGACTCGATTCCTGTTGTAACCAGCAAGATGCAAAGGAGTCGACCTTCGACCATCGCTTGCATGGCAGTTAACATTCAAAGGTGTCAAGAGGGCCAAAAGTCTTTTACAAAAATGGTTAAAAAGTTTTTTTTAAAGTTTATAAAATGTACCTTTCTTCATTTCCTGTTCTTGCGGCTTCTAAAAGCTCTTCTTTTTTTGTACTCGCCAGTGAGTACAGATCGTGTCGCTGGGTCAGCCACTTCTAACGGTGTTTTACCTTCGGTGTTACGTATTGTTATGTCTGCTCCGTGCTGAAGCAAAGCTTGAAAGAGAAAAAAAATTGTTCAAACCAAAATTTTGACTAAAAACCCATATTTAAACTAAAATCCTGTTAAAAAATGGAGTCTCCAGAGAAGCCCGTAAATACTAATGTGGGAAATAACTATTTTTTTGCTTTTTTTTTTTTTTTTTTTAGCTTTTCTACAAATCCCAGGACTTTATCAAAGATAACCCTCTTTTTACAGCTTTAGTAGGTCTGCAGACTGGGCACAGCAAAATCCAAAACAACTTCCCAGTATTGACACAGCATCTGAAGTTTCTGTTAGGAGGTAGAGGAAAGCAGACCATGTCCTCTGTTACTGAGGGTTCATGTGCTTACTGGGAAAAAAGCCAAAGGACTCACCGAACCTCTCTGCAAGCTAATTAAAAGCCTAGGGCTGGACAGGGAGCTATAATTCAGCTAGAATGCACAGTAGACCCAAAAAAGGCGTTTTAGCTATTTGAATATTTCTTAGATATCAACATACCTTGATTTTCAACAACATCTAAACATAAATTTTTGGCATGGAAAGTAAGAATTTGCCCAATACAATTTACACAAGATTTTAACGAAAAATGGGAAAGAACAAGAGGAACTATAACCAGTTATTGAGTATATCCTCTATATTTTGGTAGCATATGTAATTTGTAGGTACCTATGCAGACGTCGACTTTGCCTTTGATGGCAGCTTCATGTAAAGGAGTGTAGTTCCAGTTGTCGCGTGTTCGGGTTGGCACCAGCGTCAAGGAGAAGCCTCACGACATCAGCATGACCGAAGGAGCAGGCGTTGTGCAATGGATGAAGTCCACCATCGTCCCTTGCTTGTATCGAAGCTCCAGCTGCTAAAAGGAATTGCACTATCTTTCCTTCCGTAACATTAATTAAGTGAATAAAAAAGGGAAAAACAAAATAGCGGATCGGGTAAAAGTAAAAAAGATAAATAAATAAAAATGGGGGGTTGTTTACCTGCAGCGAAATGTAATGGGGTTGACTTTCTTCCAGCTGTGTCTCGCGCGTTCACAGTCGAGGGGTTCACGAGTTTCTTAACTTTGCTTACATCGCCTATTTTGCAGGCTTCGAAGAGCTCGCGGAGAGGATCAGAGAGTCCGCTTCCCGAAATTGCTTCGGTCGAAATCGAAAAAGTGGGCCTTCGATTCGCCATTTCGACCATAATGATAGCTATTTCGCATAACTTAACTACACTTGCGAAACGGGACGTTTTCCCAGTGTTTTCTCAATATGACTACCTTATTCACAATTTTGGAAGAAATTTATGACACAAAAATCGTTCTTTTTAACTTCTATTCTTAAGGACAAAAGGATAACAAAGCCATCCTTGGAGGAACTTCGTAACTTCAAGGATCAGTTCACTGACATAAGAGAGGTAAAGGAAGTTGTCTACCTTCTGACGCAAATGCACCACAAAGCAGTGTTGCAACACAAAATTTCCCAATATGCCCCCAATTAACGCCGTAATTAAAACTACAAAACTATAAATATCACCTTAAAATAAAGAAAAACTACTTATTTAGACTACCGACTTCTTTTTTTTATTTAATTTTGTTTTTATTAACTATTTACTACATTATTAATATCATTTAACATTCACTATATAGATGCAAGGACTTTTTCTTATTAAAAAGAAAATCTTATAAAGTTTTAATCAATTTGAAAAAAAGCGTCAGGTTATATTTTTCCTAAGGTTATTTTCAACCGAGATCATTTGGTAGCGGGAAATATTCAAATGTTGTGTTGGTCATGTGGCCCGCAGCAGCAGCTGTTCTACGAAAAGATACCGAAAAGTTGAGATAAGTAGGGATTTTGCAGGGGACTGAATATTAGAAGTAGACTCAGAAGACCTTCAGACCGGGATTTAAGCCGAGGAAAAAAAAACACTTCTCCCCCTTTTCTTTATTATATAAAATTTCAACTCTTCATTTTTGTTATCTTCTTTCACTCTTCCAGAATGGCAGCTAGCAGATCCATCTTATCAAAATTTCTAGGTGAGCCATATTTTTTGCGATTTATCTTTGGGGAAAGTACGATTGTTAGAATTTGAAAATTAACCTTCATTTTAACTAAAATTTCAGCTGTTTCAAGGCGATAATTAATTAGAGGGCCTCTTGAACTTATTTTTTATCTTAAAACCTCGTGCATTAATATTTTTTTTTAGTTAAGAACTTGAGTGGAATTCGGGCGAATTCCCTTTATACTGAGACGAGGGGCAATTTACAATTGACCAAAGACACGAAAGTTATTTGCCAAGGATTTACTGGCAAACAAGGGACCTTCCACAGCCAGCAGGCTATCGAGTATGGGACTAGACTTGTTGGAGGTGTCTCACCTGGAAGGGTGAAAGAAACATCTTGATTTGCCCGTTTTCAATACCGTGAAAGAGGTTTGTTCTTCGTCTTTTTTGGTCAATTTTGATTTTTTGGCTTTTAAGGCGAAAGATGCGACTGGAGCCGACGCTACTGTTATTTACGTTCCACCTCCGGGTGCCGCCAAAGCGATTTTCGAAGCTCTCGACGCCGAAATGCCTCATCGTCTGCATTACGGAAGGTATCCCACAACAGGATATGGTCCGTGTTAAACATCGTCTGTTAGACAAAATAAATCTCGACTTATCGGACCTAACTGTCCAGGAATCATCGCTCCTGAATTAGTAAGTTGAAGCAACTATATTTGAAAATTTGATTGGAGGACATTAACTCCACCTCAATCTTTAATTTCTTTCTTCAAGATTTTATCTGAAAATCGGAAAACTTTAAGAGATAAGTTAGTCATAAAAAAAAACCTTGATGTGATCTTTGTATAAAACCTAAAAATATTTTCATGAAACCTTTATTTACATGCCTTTTTTAAAAATTTAGTCAATGTACTAAGTTCGTTTTTTTTTTTCCTCTCAATTTAAAGTATTTTACTTAAATAATAGCTTTGTTCCAACCGCAGTTTGAAACTCCTGGAGCATGCGCAGAAGGAATTGGACGTCAAATATGACGTCTTTCAATCGTCGATCCATCATGTGAAGTCGTCTGATGTCAAATTTGACGTCCAATTCCTTTTGCGCATGCTCCAGGAGCTTTCAAACTGAGGTTGGAACAAAGCTCTTAGATAAAGCAAATTTCCTTCATACCATACCCCACTGTAGGTCAAATCCACTGTTTAAAGCCACCATTTTGCTGGTTTTTCATCTCTCGGTAAAAGAGTATATTTTATCTAATTTTGGGAGTCTCGCTCAATTTTTTGACGCAAAAACGCCCTTTTCACTGGATTTTCGGTTTTCTTTAGTCTTTTGCCTGAGAAAACCCCTTTGTTGTCGTGTTGTCCATCGCCGAGAAAATTAATTTCCTTTATTTTTCACCCTAGAAGGCCACATGTCCAGTTTTCATGTTCGTCCTGTGAAACAATTTGAAATGCCCTCTGTACCAATTTTGGTGTAGAAACACTTTTTACCACAATTTGCTCTTTTTCCTCATCTTTCGTCAAGACAAACACTTTTTAATGGTGGGTTCAAATCCTGCAGTTGAAAATTTATAACTCAATAACAGTTTTAGTTATCTGGATCTAGTTATTCTAGTTAAGCTTTTCTGTTCCCACAATACGGGGTCTTTAAAATCTAATTAGAAAAAAAAGGAACAAAAAGAATTTTCCTTTTTAAAATTGCATTTCTGAAGCATTTTAGAATGTTAAAAATAGATTGGGGTTTTTTTTCTCCATTGATAAGTTGTTTGATAGAAGGAAAGCTATGGGAGAGGCCTTCAAGGTTAACAAGTTTCTATTTGGTTCCAGTGTGTTGTTTTAACCTGATTACTATCAGCCAATAACTCGACACAACTTTTTTAATATTTAAATTTTGAATTGGGTTGTCAGAAAGATTTGGAGGGGGGGGGCAAAATTTCGCTAAAAATAAAGGTTTCTTGATCAAAAGAGGCAGTTAATGGCCAAAAAAAAGTAAAAAGGATTATTTTTTGGATAAAAGGGCTAAATACGAGGAGTTTTCTGAGTTTTTTCATCATTGTTCTCTTGATATTAACCGTTTAATATTTTAGTGCAAAATTGGAATGCCTGGGCATATTCATAAAAGAGGATGCGTCGGAATCGTATCTCGATCTGGAACTTTAACTTACGAAGCTGTCCATCAAACTACACAGGTTTTGATAATTTTTAAAAATTTCCCTTTTTTATCATGTTTTTTTTTAGGTCGGTTTAGGGCAAACCCTTTGCGTTGGAATCGGTGGCGATCCTTTCAACGGAACGGACTTCATCGACTGTTTGGAAGTGTTTTTGAAAGACCCCGAACCAAAAGTATCATTTTGATCGGTGAAATCGGCGGTGTCGCTGAAGAACAAGCTGCTGAATATTTGTTAAAACATAATTCCGTAAGTTTAAAATTAAAATTATTTTTTAAAATAAGACTTTTTAGGGTCCTGACTCGAAAAGCTGTCGTTTCGTTTATTGCTGGTTTGACTGCTCCGCCCGGTAGGAGGATGGGGCGGAGCCATCATCTCCGGAGGAAAAGGAGGAGCTCAAGACAAAATCAACGCTTTAGAAAAAGTAGGCTTTCATAAATAAAAAAATTTAATTTCTTTTTTCTTTTTCAGGCTGGTGTTGTTGTGACAAAAAGCCCTGCACAGATGGGAGTCGAACTAGTCAAAGAAATGAAAAGGAGGGGCAAATGAGAAACGTTCGGTCTGATTAGTACAGTTTAGTATTTACAAAAAGAACGATTTAAATTATTCACCATGTGGGGTTTCAAATTTGTTAATAAAATAATTTTATCATCAATAAACGGGCAAAATATAGCTCTTTTTAATATTAAAGCTGGGAGTCTTGTATGTAGTAAATTATTTCTTTCTCTTGTACATTTTTTTTACTATGAAAATGATACTTTTAAGGAAAAATTTAACCCACTTCCATCATTTTCTTTATAAAAAATAAAGACATTGAATTAAGTGCTTTGAAGTAGGCCGAAAATCAGCACATTTTTTTTTGTTTACGGCTTTTGTCCAATTTGTTTTCTTATGAATATTATAAATGTTAACTTAAGTTTCTTGTGTGTCCTTTGTCCACGCTTCCTGCATGATTTTGCCTGAAACTAACACTTTACTTAAATTGAGAAAGGTTATTTCTTTTAACTTCCTCAAGAGAATCAGGGTCTTTTCGACCCTGCGAGAAAGGTTATTTTCTTTGAACTTCCTCAAAGAGAATCAGGGTTCTCTAAAAGGGTCTTTTCGACCCCGCAGAGGAAACTTGATTAGTGCTCTTAACCATTTCTGTGGCGCTGTTGCCATTTTTTCTCGGCACTTCCCAGCTGCTATTTCATAGGATTTCATCAAATTTACAGATTCTTTCATAGTTATCTTAAAATTTTAAGAGCTCTTCTTGAAATGCCATGGATCTTGATCAATTTTTTATTGATATGAGGCAAAGAGGATGATAAAAAAAAAAGACATAAACTGCTTTAATAAACCATATATTTTAATTAATAATGCTAAATCCAGACATAGCAACTAATCGATGAATTTTTTTAATGGCAGTGGAAGTCCAAAATATTTTAGGAGTCTCCAAAATCAACCAATCTGCCGCTTGGTGGTGAATAAAAAAAACAATCTACGTCCTATGAAATTCATAATCTTCATATTCTAAAACTATAATATGGTACTCAAAATTAACCCTACTCAGGAAAATAATGGTAGAAAAAAAAAACTTATAGAAAATTGAAGAAAAGAAAAGGTCTTTTAAACTTGTAAAGAAATAAACAGCTTACGAACTAGTGCTTGAAACCCAAAATATACCTGAAACAGAAAAGATGTTTCCCAAAAAAAAGCAAATTAGTAAAATAAAAAAAATGAGAAAGCAAAAAGAATTTTATGGCAAATAGGCCTTTTGAAATTGTGGCACAAAAATTGTAAGGAACACAAAACTGATAACAGACTATATAACATCTATAACAAGCAGTAAGTACAAGTTGAAAACAACTTGAAGGTTTCTCGAATTTCAGTTTCTCTCTCTTTTGGCCTTTTTCGTACAGTAACTCTTTCGTTTTTTTCGTAAATCCAATTTTTTTCCTTATCGCCTTCTTCCTCAGGGTCCATCGTCGCCGACTTAGTTAACAATCAACTCCTTGATGCGCCCTCCGTCTCCCTCGGACACGAACCTCTTGCGGCCTCTATAAATTAAACAAAAAAGGGGTAAGAAATAAAAAATAGAAGATCCTACCTGAATGGCATTCTCTTCACTAAACTGTCATTAATGATGCCTTCTTTGTGGCACAATGCGATGAATCTTTCAAAAACTGTCGCTGCAAGGGGAACATCTAACTGAATATCAGGAATGTCATCATAAACACGACAGAAACCCTTTAAAAAATTAATTAAGGAAGAGATTTTTGCAAAATGGCTTACTCTTTCTATCATGTCTCCAGTTATGATGACAGCATCTGAGAAGCACTTGAGAAGCTTACACATCGCTTCTTCCACATGTACATTTAAAGCTTCAAGAGTCATTACGATGACCTAAAATATATTTTATTGATTTTGAAAGAAAAAAATGTGAATCTACCTCATAGACGAGTTCATGATGAAAATGAGGGACTTCAAGGTCCATGAGGCATCGTGTAGCTTCTTTAAGGTCGCCCGAAGACAGATATTCTTGCAAAAGTAAATTCATTTGTCTGATGAGATATTTGACCGGTCGAAGTCCACCGCCGACGCCCCAGATTGTCGAGGCGGACGAGTCCATGTTTCATCGAAAGGAGCGTGTCCGCTCTCTGGAGGGTCTGCTTCGCTAAATCAGTCTCGGCTTTCTCGCGAAGGACCTGAATGAGCTTCGGAGGGATGCAGTCGTCGGCGATCGCTCGCGCGAGGAAATTTCCCAAAACAACCGGCGCGTCAGGCGTGTCCAATATCAAATCGGGAAGATTACTCAAAAGAACATCAAAAGCTGAAAAAAGTAAATAAATAAAAAATTGGCTGGATAACACAAGTATTCAGGGAAGATTAGACCAGGGTTCCCAACTCGACCAGCCAAACTTGATAAAAATTGCAGGAAGCAGAGAAAGAAACTCAGAATAAAGCATTTTTACGTTTATCTTTTAAAAAACTAGATATTTCCCACATTGTTTTGGAGGAGATTGGCGTTTTTACCAGAAGGCTTTTTAGAAGTTTTGCAGAATTTTGGCAAAGAAACCTCATTTTTACAGGATTTTTGGGAGTTTTCCCTCAGTTTGATCACAAGAAACCCTTTTTTCTCGGTTTTTTACAAAGAACCAAATTTTACGGGATTTCCAGGAATTTTTCTTGACTTTTAGGCAAAGAAACCCCATTTTACAGGATTTTCCTCTTAGTTATAGGCAATCAATCTGAGTAAGGACAATTTAATACAATATCTTCTCTTTACTTACCAGTAGCGATATCTCTCTGCTTCACAATTCTCCCATAGAGATCAGACACTAAAACAGATGTCATTTCTCTATGAGACGGTTTGTGGTCAAAAGCAATCTCAATCGCTAACTGCGGAATCTAAAATTTGAAAATTAATTTAAAAAATTGCAATTCACAACCAAAATTACATACCATATGCTTTTGTTGTTAAAATTCAATTCATCTAAAGCAATGATCACTTCATTAGTGTCTCCGTGTTCATAGTATTCGCGAATGATGAGATCGGCAACTTTCTGTAAGAGAAGTTAAGAAAAGAAATTAAAAAATGATTTATTTACCCTTAACTCTTCATCAGACGCTTCGGGTATAATGGGTTTCAGCTCGATATCTCCGTTGTCCAAAGAATCGCTGTCGTAGTTCGGATCATTGGGGTCGAGTTGAACTTCTTCGTCGATTTCGTCGCCCAATTTTCCCCAAACACCTTTTCCACCGGCGCCACCTGAAAATACCAAATTAATTGTATCTGCAATAAAATTTGAATTTCAACCATTAGTTTTACCGATAAGCAATATTTCTGAAACTGCGACGCTCATTTTGAAAAGTCGGGGGTTAAAAAAACGCCTTTTCTCTGGCTCTTGATTCTATTAGTGCTTAAAACATGTTTCTGACTTGATTAATTTCTTTTATTCGATACTTAAATAGTACGAAAAAAAAAAAAGAGGGAGAGGGAAGAAAGAGAGAGAAAAAGAAAGAGATGTGTCTGTGTTTTGTGGTTTTTTCAAGTAAAATACTAACTAAATAAATCAGATGTTTTTTTAATTGATTTGGATCATACAAAAAATTATTAAATTAAATTATTTTGGTTGTTAAGGATCAATATGCGTTCTCTCCCCCCCCCCCCCCCGAAACTTCAGTTTTACAAGATTTTTGAGCATTTTCCAGGTCTTTAAGAAAAAAACGCACATTTTTGGAGATTTTTGTGAATTTTCCTCAGTTTTTGTCAAACACATTTTAGCAGAATTTTAACTCCCCCCCCCCCTTTTTTTTTCTTCCCAACCTTCCCTCAGCGAATTATTTGTGTAAAAAATCACAACTCCTAGACGGATTGAGACAGGAGATATGGCCAAATCAGGTTTAACATAATGATCACACACTTTTCATCTTCCCACTAAACGTGTGTACCCTGTAGTGGGCGGGTTCTGATTTCCTCCTCAAATATTTAACAAGTTCAACTTCATCAAAACTTAACTTTCCATATAGAAATAGGGCTAATATTCAATTGTTTAACTTAAGAGGATAATAAGGGACAAGTAGGTAAAGGGATTATCTTATAATCTTTGACCATAAATTAGGAAAAGTGAAAGGCCCTTATCTTTTTAAGCGGCTTTTCTTAAAACCCACAAACTTTATTTTTCCCCAAGAAACACCCATTTTCACAGTATTTAAGTTTTCCTTGGTTTTTAATTATTTTGGCCAAAAAATATAATTTCACTTGATTTTGAGCATTTTCCTAACCGTTAGTCCAACGAACACCATTTAGGCAGAATTTCAAGAATTTTGTTCACAGTACAAGAAGTTTTTTTAACTTCGTATAAAATCATAACTCCTAGACGGATTGGGGGGGATATGGCCAAATCAGGTTTAATGATACCACACTTATCAGCCTACCACTATGCTGAACTTAGCACCCTGTATTTTTTTTTTTTTTTTTTTTTTTTTTTTTTTTCAAGAAACTAAAGTTTCAATTTTCATAAAGAAATTTCGCAAAAATCCATTTGTTATATTGACTTAAGAGGCTAATAAGGGACTAGTAGGTAAAGGGATTATCTAATTTAACCTTGGGCCATAAATTAAGAAAAAGAAAAGTAAAAGGCCCTTACCTTTCTAAGCGGCTTTTCCTAAAACCCATAAACATTTTGTTGTCCAAGAAACACCCTCCTTATACTTCCCCCTCCTTTATACTTTCCCTCCGTTCGTTATAATTTCGTCCCTTATACTTCCCCCTCTGTTGTACTCCCCCTTATACTCCCCTCCATTGTACTCCCCCTCCATATTGTTACTTCTCTTTAAGGAAGTTTTCGTTGGAAGCTCTTCAAACAAGTACTTTTGTTAGAAACTATCAAAATTTTAACTTTCCGTAAAGAAATTTCGCAAAAATTCCATTTGTTTTGTTGACTAAAGAGGCTAATAAGGGACTAGTAGGTAAAGGATTATCTTATTTAACCTTTGGCCATAAATTAAGAAAAGGAAAAGTAAAGGCCCTAAGCGGCTTTTCCTAAACCCATAAACAGTTTTATTGTCCAAGAAACACCCATTTTCACAGTATTTAAAGCGTTTTCCTTGGGTTTATTTATTTTTGGGTAAAAAAAAAAATTTTCCAGGATTTTTGAGCATTTTCCTCACTGTTTGTCCAACAAACACCATTTAGGCAGAATTTTAAGAATTTTTCTCCAAACACCATTTAGACAGAATTTAAGAATTTTTTTATGTTCACAGTACGAAAATTTCACTTTCTTTTTATTAACTTTGTAAAAAATCACAAATCCTAGACGGATTGGGATATGGCCAAATCAGGTTTTAATCATAAATAATGATTCCACACTTCATCATCCTACCACTATGATTAACTTGAGCACCCAGTATTTCTGTCATTTAAAATGGGGAAGGAGAGTCCTAAATTTTCCTCTTTTATTTATAAGAAACTATCAAAATCTGAACTTCCGTAAAGAAATTTCGCAAAAATCCATTTGTTTTGTTGACGAAAGAGGCTAATAAGGGTCTAGTAGGTAAAGGGATTATCTAAGTTAACCTTTAGCCATAAATTATGAAAAAGGAAAAGTGCCCTTATCTTTTAAGCGGCTTTTCTTAAGGCTTAAAAGTTTGTTGAATTCAAGGTCAAAATAGAACAACAGCTGAAACGCAACGTGTTTACTTTTTTGCCACGTTGATTCGACGCCACGAGGAAAGACGTTTTGAAAATCTGAAAGCTAAGGAAAAAAGAAAAATAATGGAGAAATAGATCGAACCTTTTTTCGGTAGGCCCCTCCCGAAGCCGTTTCTGGGCCTCCGGGCGTTCTTCCATCTCCGCTGCGAAGGTTGGACCAAATGGGACGAGCCGTTGGTAGGAAGGCCGTCTTTGCTTAAATGCCTGGCGATCCTTTTCGCCTTCCTTTTAATTCTGGAATCGTTTCCGGAAAGATTTTCGGCGCTTTTCGAAAGCTCCGTCCGCGAACTTTCCGCCGCTCCGGCGTCGTTCACTTCGAGATTTTCGACGTTGTCCACGATTTCCTCTTCCATAGTTTCGAAGTTTCAAAAACAAGAGAAAACGGGGGAAAACGTTTAAAATAAGAGAAGATAAGACTTATTATTTTCTTTTTAATTAACCGTATTTAACTATCGGAATATCAACACGGTGGAGGAGGGGGTTTTCGATTTTATTTTTATCCAAACGCTTATTTATAACGGGGGAGAAACGCGGGCACTCGAATTCGTTTTTGACGAAAAAAACGATCGAAAAAACGGTCGCGAATCGCAAGAAATGAGGATTTCTTTTGATAAAAATCAAATCCCAAAACAGGAATCGGCCTTTTCGGTTTTCACTTTCTGCGCATTAACCCAAAATAATATAAACAAGTCCAGGCCTGGGTAACTTGTATACGTGCACAAAGGACATCAAGCGATACCAACATAGACGACAATAACAACAAAAATTTCCCTACTCTTTCAATGTCATTCTTGTGAATTTATTTTTTTCATTCAAGAAAATATAAAAAATCAAATTGTTTAAAATTAAATATTCAATTTTAATTTGATTTTTTATTCAAAAATATTTTTTTTAAATCAATTTTATTAGATTTTTTTCCACAATTTTGTAGTGGCAACCTTTATTTTTAGGATTTTAGAAACCGGCTTCTAGTGATATGTGATTTTTCTCGTTCGTTACGCATATTTTACGGTTTTTTATGCTTCTTAAGAACTTGAGGAACTTAAAAGATCTTCCGTTTAAAATAACTAGAGGGTTTGCCACAATGGACGTTTTTAAGAAAAATGCTGCTTATAAAGCCGTTGACGAACATGTCAAGGTACCTGTTGATTATTTAATTATTTATTTAATTAATTATTTTTAGGATGGGATGAAACTTGGAGTTGGAAGCGGCTCAAGTATTGTCTTCGCTGTTGAAAGATTAGGTAACTTCAATTCTTACGATTTTTATTTTATTTTTTTTTTAGCTCAAAAAGTTAAAGAATCTGGAATAAAAGTGGTTTGCGTCCCGACATCTTTTCAGGCTCACCAACTTATTTTGGAGAACAATTTAATTTTGGGAAGCTTAGAAAAATATCCTGAGGTATCATATTTTTGAAGATTTCCTGTGATTCATTTAGTTTTAGCTTGATTTAGTTATCGATGGCGCTGATGAAGTCGATGCTGACATGAACCTAATTAAAGGAGGAGGTGGTTGTCAGACTCAAGAAAAAATCGTCGCTTCTTGCTCTAAACAAATGATTGTCATTGCTGACTATTCGTAAATATTGCTTACATAATTGATTTAATTTTAATGAAATTTTGCAGAAAAGATTCTGAAAAGCTTGGTCAGCAGTATAAGAAAGGTATTCCGGTTGAAGTCTTGCCAATCGCTTATGTTCCCATCTCGAAAAAAATCGTCAACAAATTTGGCGGAAGACGGAATTGAGGATGGCCAAGATGAAAATGGTAAAATTTTCTACAAATCCATTTAGTTTGTTGATTTTTAATTTTTATTTTTTAAATTTCTGTAAGAAGGTTTCCGTAAAAAGAAAAAGAACGCCATAAAATCCATTAAAAAAGGAATTTGGGACTAAAATATGGAAAAACGCCCTAAAATCTTTAAAAAAAAAAAATGGTTCTCAGATAAAACTTAAGAAAACGCCTAAAATCCTTCCAGGGTGTTTCTTGGAAAACGCCAAAAATCCTTCCTTAAGGTGTTTCTTGGAAAACGCCTTAAAATCCTTCCAAGGGTGTTTCTTGGAAAACGCCTTAAAATCCTTCCTTAAGGTGTTTCTTGAAAACGCCTTAAAATCCTTCCTTAAGGTGTTTCTTGGAAACGCTAAAAAATCCTGTTTGTTTATTATTTTTTAACGTTATTAAAAGCCATGTTAGAGAAGGATTAACAGTCGACATATTAGAAGCACCAAAAATCATAGCTCCTAAACGGATTGAGTACACCCAGATAACTTAGATTTAGGCATTCTAATTTTTATTTATTGACTGAACTGGACCCTTTGTTAGGTAATTGTTTTAGATAATGACCTATCAAAAAATTCTGACATATCTTAATGAATTATCTTTCCGATACTCTTATGATTAATATTTATCTAAAATTCGGATGTTCTTTTAATTTCCCTTGTTTACTTTCTAGGGTCCTGTGGTCACCGATAACGGAAATTTTATAATGACTGGCATTTCCCCGACAGCATTACCAACTGGGAAAAAGTCAATCAGGAAATAACTCTTTTTCCAGGTTTGTTGACTTCTCGAAATATAAAAATAATGATTTTTTAGGAGTTTTAGAAACTGGCCTTTTTGTAAAAATGGCTCATCTTGCCTATTTTGGACAAGCTGATGGATCTGTTAAAGTTCGAAAAGTTTAATTCTGCTAGCAAGTCGCCGATTACCTCTTAAAGTTCCTTGTAATAGAAAAAATAAAAATATTTTGTAATTGTTTAAATTGGGTTTTTGTATACCATATGAGTTTATTGTAAATTTTTTTTTTTAACAAATTTTTTTTATTGTTATTGTTTGCATCCGTGTACAGCTTCTGTGATGATTTCTATGGCTTGGTTCATCTCCGCTTCATTTATTGTCAAAGGGGGAGTCAATCTGACAGTAGTATCGTCGGTGGCTTTCGCTAAAAGTCCTAAAGCTCTCATCCTACTGACGACTTCTGCGGCTTTCGCGTAGTCTGAAATTTTATAAATAAGATAAACAAAAAAAATGGCCTACGTGGGTTTATGACGAGTGCATTCATGAGCCCTTTTCCTCTTATCTGAGTCACCATGTCGCTCGGGAGTTTACAGATTAATTCCGCTCTGAGTTTCTCGCCCATTTTTCTTGAGTTCTCGACAAGCGATTCTTCTTGGATTACATCCAGAGTCTTCATGGCAACCCGAGAGGCTAAAGGGTTTCCGCCGAAAGTCGATCCGTGTGAGCCAATCTTCATATGGCACATGATATCATCGTTTGCTAGCACAGCAGAAATCTAAATAAAAATTATATTTCGTTTGTATATATAAAATTTGTATTACTGGTAGCATTCCTCCAGCTAAGCCTTTCCCCAAGATGAGGATATCTGGTCTAACTTGCTCATGATCTACAGCAAGTAATGCTCCAGTCCTTCCTAGACCCGTTTGAATTTCATCCGCAATCCAAAGTACATTACGTTCAGTACACAATTCTCGAATTCTAGCCAAATATTTATCACATGGAACTACCACTCCTCCTTCTCCAAGAATTGGTTCTGCCATAAATGCACATACTTGGGATCATTCAATGCTTCCTGAAATACTACATAACATAAACATAAAATTTTCTTTCATAAATCATGCACACAATCCTGCTAGTGTTGAAACTGGCAGAAAAAGAGTGATATACCTCTAAAGCGCTGATGTTGTTGTAAGGAATAAGTTTAAAACCAGGCATATACGGGCCGTAGTATTCATACATAATCGGCTTTTCAGATGTTGAAATAGCAGCTAGAGACCTTCCCCAAAAGTTTCCAGTCACCATAATAACAATAGCTTGATTTTCAGGTATTCCTTTAGTCAAATAGCCCCACCTTCGGGCCATTTTTATAGCAGTATCGCCTCCCTCAACTCCTAAAGAACTATTTAGTAAAGACCCTTTTAAATCTAAAAACCTGTGTTCATAGGGATGACTTTGTCGTAGTTGAACATTTTGGTGACATATTCTGAAAAAGAGGAAGCTCCGTGTTGTAAATGGCTCTTGAAGTCAAAAATAAAGTCCCTGCTTGTTTTTTAAGAGTTTCAACTATTTTTGGATGAGCATGGCCAGTATTTACGGCAGCATACCAGCCATAAAATCTAAATATTCTTTGTCATTTACATCCCAGTTTTACTCCTGAAATCAATTGGTTATAAAGATAATTGAAGAAATAATGTCGTATTTTAAACCCAGTAAATTAGAAAGAAGAAAGTAGTTGAAAGAGTTTACTCAATAAGGCTTCCATATATTGGTAGAACCTTTGGAGTAACCTAGTAAGAAAAAAAATTTAGGCACCCTGTGGGATTTGAACCTACCTAGGGTTACTAGCCTAAGGTCGTTAATGGTACCTAAATTTTTTTCTTCTACCTAATTTACTCGGTTTGATATTAAAAATTCATAGGTGAACTCTGACCAATAAAAAAATGATTTCCTACCCTTCCCGCGGCTTATGACGACTGGCATCGGATCGTAAATTCCGGCCGCATGACGCTTTTCCAAAGAAATAAACTTTTCCGATTCGCAGTCATTTTGAAGTTGATGTTGAGTCGACTTATTCTTCGTCACCGTAATTGCAGGCGCATGATTGATCGAAGCATTTTTCAAAAGTTGAAAAGACTGTTTTAAAATTGCCATACTCGCAAGAAAGTCTCACTTTCACTTTTGAATGATTGCCATTCAGTCACCCCGATGTTGATAAAAACTTTAAGATAAAATTGATCAAGGTTTCAAGGGTTCATTTGTCTAAAATCTGTCTGCAGAGATATAGAAATTAAATAAGATAATGTTAAATTCACATGAATTTTTTTTTTGTTATCTGAGAAGAAAAAAAACACTTAAAATTTTTAAAAATGTGTACTTTTTATTATAAAACATATTAAAATATTATTTTGTTGGTCTAATACTAACTATCCCATAACATCGAGGAGAGACAACTGGATCAAACATCTCAACCAAAAATGAATCATGGAAACCCTAAAATTTGAATGTTTTAACTGCATTAAGAGAAAAAAAAAACCAACCTTTTCTTTCAGAAATAATAATCGATCATATAAAATTATTTTTTCCAATATGGGAGCCAGAAATACTCTGACCATGAAGTAAAACTGTAATTTTGGCTCATGAAATGAATTCTCTTTCAAAAAGTCATCAATTTCATTATCAGACATCTAAAAAAAAAAATTAAATAAAAATTTATAATTTTTTACACGTACCTCTAATTTATAAGGCAGTTTTGAAACTGCTTTTCTGCAGTACTCAACAAAGTTTTTACATTTGGCACTGATTCGTCCAACTTCAACTTGGGGCTGTCCATCATAAAGAGTTTTTTCAATAAGAAGTTTTTCAAAAACTGCTCTAAACATCAACTTTGACTTGATATCTTAAAAACAATGATTAAAAATAAGAATATGAAAATTAAATTACAGTTTTTGATGCTCGGATTCTGTCGGGAGCTTGAAGTGAAAGCATTCTAGCATTTCTTCCAAGAGTAAAACTTTTATTTTTTAAATAGTCGCTCATGGAAAACCGCAGTCGACACCTTCATCCATCAAATGATAACAGCATCCTACGTTGACTAGAAATTTAAATTCTGAATTGAAAAAATGGTTGAGACAAACAGGCGAAAGTTTTCCACATGTGTGTAATCCAACGATTCCAAACGATTTAGACTGCGGAAATTCAAGATTGATTATTTCTAAAATGTCGGTGTCTTTTTCAATAAATTTAGTATGCTGTCTGTAAGAAGATATTCCATCTTTTATATGAGCCGGCTCATTTTCGACAATTTTCATTTTCTTTTTGACACCATTCCAGTGTTTCTAAAAAATAAATTAGTAAAAAAACTACAGTAAATAGAAGACATACTTTCATTTTTTTAACTCTTTCTGTGGCACTTGAAGTATTTCCAGGAGATGAATCAATTCCTAATACATTAATATTGTATTCCAAGGTCAAAATAGAGCTTAAATATCCTTTGCCGTCGCCAACATCAATGACAAGATCGGTATTTGTCGCTTCACATAATGCAGCGACAATTTCGCTCATGATTTCGACCTCATGGTTCTTTTTAACCGACATAAACTGCATGCCGCATTCTAAGCTTTTAAAATTTTTGAATCCCATCTTTCTATTTTGCTCTTCATCTCAGCCACAGAAACAAAATATGTATTTTGAGATTGTTTTTCAGTCAATTGTATAAAATTGTATATTTTTTCATTTTTATGTCTGTCAGCCCCAAAGAATAAATGGTAACAGTCGTCTGGATTGAGGGATTCAAATTCTTTTGGATATCTTCAGGTATGTATTTGGACCAGAGATTTTTAGTGATGAAAGAGACCATATGGGAGTTGGCAAGCGGCATCCAAGGCCTCATAAAATCTATGAGTGTATCAAGTTTTGTACGCAGCAAATCCATTTTTAAAAAAACTATATATTATCAAATTCCTGTTTAAAAGGTAATTTTGTGTTGATCTTTAATAAAATGCAGCACTTTTTGTACAAAGCTCTGGCCTCGCTGGCTGCTCCGTGGATGTCGAAATCGCTGTTTTCGTGAGGGATCGCGTCAACGAAATCCTGAAGCTTTTTAGGGCGACGGTTGTTTTTGGATTAGAGTCCGTTTTTAGCTTCGTGTAGTATTTGGCGAATGCGGAATAATAACCGATTTCTGCGCCGATTTCAGCACCTCTGTGATATCCAAGGTGGTATCCTTCTTTCAACCCTTGTTCACGACCGTCCAATTTACCTCCTTGGAATCCGTTCAAAGACAAGCTCTGCTCGGCCAGAACGATGAATCGAAAGCGTCATTTATGTCTTCATCAGTCATTATTTAATACCACTCTTACAAAAACAAATACAACAAAATTAAGTTTACATACGGGCAAGGTTAACTACATACTTATCAGTAACTGATAACAAGTTTATCATGCCAGAAAAAGTTAGGTTAGCTTGAGATATCTCTTATCACTTTTGTTGTCTGTTGCCAATTTTTGTACCTACGACTTACTTTTAAAGCTATGGTTTGATCTATGGGAATTTGCATTTTCGACTGACAACCGTAGTAAAATTATATACTGAGGTATTTTTATGTCATGAATAATGTTTACATTTCAAAAATTGGCCTCTCTCCTCAGATTCTCGATGGGAGCATTATTTGATTTGTAAACCCAAAGATCCCTAAGTGGCAAAAAATTTTCGCTTACAATTTTACAATATTTTAGATAGAAATGGATATCTTGTCTTCGGTTCCAGCGGAGATTTCGGAGCTTATTTTGTCTTATTTGCCTCTCGGGATTTGGCGAGTGCATCTTCTGTTTGTAGATCGTGGAGGCAACTCTGTAACTCTGATTATTTGTGGAAGAGACTATGTTGTCGGAATAATTATTGTGATCAGCTCTTAGCATCAGATTTTAAATGTAAGAAGAATTTTGTTTTTTATTTTTTTAAAACGTTTTTTAGCTGTCAAAGGTGCTCAAACTCGTTGGTCGCAGCTTTTTAATGCTCATTCGAAGAGAGAGCGAAATTGGAAGGCGGATTCTTGCGTGACCTTGACTCAAGAGGCAGCGCAGCATTTATTCATGGATTTTTCATTATTTTTGGAACTGAGGGTGAACTTTCGATAAATCATGTCGAAAACGGAAACCTCATTTTGCTGCAAACGATATCAACACAAATCCCCACAACTCGCATCTCCGCTCGTGGTGACACAATCGTGTTCGGAAACGACGTCTTCCTATCTGTCTACAAATTCAACGACGGTTTATACCAAAAAGAAGTAATTTTACACCCATTCGAAAGTGCCATCGTCGAAAAAACAGATAGTACAACTTTAGAAAATATTTCTTATAAAATTTGTGTTATAACAGAAAATTTTATTTGGGTCGGACTTGTCATCACTTATGTTATGGCACTTTGTAAAATTTATAATCGGACTGAAAAAAATTTTTGTGATATTAATTTAAGTGATTTGGTCTCCATATTTCATAATGATAAATATGTCGTTGTTTTGAGGCCAAATGCCATACAAATTTATAGTGCTTCAGGTCAAATTTGGTGCCGTTTAGACCAATGTTCATTTTATACTGGACTTTCTATGTCTTCAAACGGTGTCGCTTTTTTGCAAAGTCAAGACTTCTGCGATCCAGAAGCTGTTTATTATGATTTCAAACTTGAAAAATGTTATATTGAAATAGAATTGAAAGTTTACAAGCTCACACTTTATGAAGATAACTTGTTGTTTTTAACGGGCGTAAACAATTTCGCTTTAGTTTCGCAGCGCGATGGGAAGAACCTTTGGACGACTGAGTTGAGCGGTTCAAAGTATCTAAGACCGGGTCGTGATCTTTTCGAAGTCGTCTGTAGTAAATTTATCTTTGTTTCTCCAAGTATGTGTAGGATGGATAGATTCTCGTTGTATGATCTTAAAAGTGGCCTTCATCTTTACAGCGCAAGTACCTTAAATATGTCATCTTTTCACCTTCTGCAAGTCCGTGATTCTGGCTTGCTTTACAAAAAGGACAATCAACCTATTAAAATACGATCTTATGTTTAAAATTTTGTAATTTTTATAATAAATTTCGTATTTATTTAAACAGAAATTTCATTTCTTTATAATATTAAGGCCAACATCCAGCTCTAGCCTATTCGCACAGGTTTAACCAACTAAGCTGCTGAGGTGGAGATGAACGTTTTTTTAACTTCCTTAAAGAAGTTATTGTGATACCCTCTATGGATCTACACCGATCTCAACTTTGTCTGTGGTTCCGTCTGGCCGGCATTTTTTTTCCGGAACACTTTACGGCCACAGTTTTCATCCGATTTTCACCAAATTTTCACACAAATTTCTTTAGCGGTGAAGAAGAATGTAACGAGGGCGATTTTTGAATTTCGAAAAAATGGCGGAGATATTTTTTGAAATTTTAAAAAATTCGCTGCGGCGAACCGTTGGTCCGATTTTCACCAAATTTTCACCAATTACTCCTTATATTTTTAAAAAATTTTGGTGTAAAAAAATTGCCACTTTTTAATTAACATTTTTTTACTAGAGAGAAATTTCATACTTCTACCCATTACAAGAGGCACATCCGTAGGCCGAAGAGCCCATTATTTCTACCTTGACACTTAGAAAAATTTTTGAAACAAAAAACTTAGAAAATTTTTCAAAAAAAAAAAAAAAACCGGAAAATTTTTGACAAAAAAAATTGGAAAATTTTTGACAAAAAAATTGGAAAATTTTTTGAAAAAAAAAAAAAAAAAAAAATTGGAAAATTTTTGAAAAAAAACTTGGAAAATTTTTAAAAAAAACTCGGAAAATTTTTCGAAAAAAAAAAAAAACTTCCTCCTCCGTTGTACTTCCCCCTCTGTTATACTTCCCCTGACTTATACTCCCCCCTCTGTTGTATTTCCCCTCCCTTGTACCTATATAGTTACTTCTCTTGGAAGCTCTTCAAACTAGTACTTTTTGTTCAATTTCCTCTTTTCTAATTAGCTTGTTTAGTATTGTCAAAAATTTTATATTGGACACCCTGTATACCCAAATCAAAATTCATCAATTGCTATCAATTCTTCGTCAAAAAACAAGAGTTTTTTTATCTAGTTGGGACAAAATTCATAAAAAAAGTGCTCCAATCAAATAAATGACCAAGTAAAAGTTGCTTAAAATTGAGCGTAGAATCGATTAAACGCATTAAAACATAGGTTTCCCATTTAAAAAACGAAGTTAGCACCTCTCTGCACCACCCTGTATAACAAACCAAAATATAACAAATGTAGTCGATTCCTTGTCCAAAATAAGGAGGGTTTACATTTTTTTTTTTCTAGGACTAAATGCTTTGCCGTAAAGTTGCTGGGACACTCTGTATAAATTTATGAATTAAAATTTTAGCTGATATTTGTTTAGTCAGACGTATAATATCAAATGAAATCTAGGACAACATGATTCTTTAAAAAAAAGGTTTAAAATGATATAATCGGTGTCTCAACGATATAAACTCTGGTGTAACAGTTTGCATCTCAAGGGTAGCCAAATTAGACGTTTGAGTCTCATCCGGAGTTTGAAATAAATTGAGAGGCCCCCAAACAATCCTTTTGTCTGAATCTTCTTTTGAGCTCCGAGCAGTGATTGGGGGGGCCTTTCGGGACGCGGTACATCACAACAATGGATTTAGATTCCATTATAATAGAACTTGGGGAGTTCAAAAGATATCAAGTCAACATATTTTTGATTCTATCAGCTCTGTTGTATTCAACTCTTTTTATTCCATCAGCTACATATTCACCGCAGGCGATCTAAATTATCGGTAGAAAAAAAATTTAACAATAGTAATAAATTTTTTAAATTTCAGATGCATCGTTGATGAATGTGACCAGAGAGACGTTTTTGATCAAGAATGGGTTCGTAATGCCATCCCATTTGAAAATGGAAGACTTAAAAAATGTTCCAAATATGCCTTTTTTAATGACACCAATGAAAATTGCTCATCATTTGACAAAACTCAAATAGAAAAATGTGACCGTTTTATATTTGAGACAAACGAAAAGACTATTTTGAATGATGTAAGCAAAAATATGAATGCTCAATAACTAAATTTATTCAGTTTGATTTATATTGTGATGAAAATAAATGGAAACTGACGCTTGTTGGGACTATCAACAATATTGGACAGTTCATCGGGTTGCCTTTAGCTGGTTATTTTTCAGACAGGTAATTATTCTTCAATTAGATAGAGAAGAACTAAGTTTATTTTGACAGATTTGGAAGAAAAACAGCACTTATAGTAATGTTGCTGGCATCAACAGTGGCTGGATTGCTGCGATCTTTTTCTCCGTCCTACAATTTATTTCTTTTGATGGAATTATTTGATGCGATAGCTGCCAGTGGTTGTTATAGCGCATCGTTTATCCTTGGGATGGAAATAATTGGACCGAGTAAAAGGGTTTTTGGAAGTGTGCTTCTCTGTTGCTGTTATTCCATTGGTGAAATCCTTTTGGCGCTGGCAGCCTGGGCATCACCAGACTGGAGAGTTTACCTACGGATTATCTATCTACCTGGCTTCTATTTATTTTTTATTCCTGGTAAATCCCTTTTTTAAACATAACACAAATTAAAATTTTTCTTTAGGTCAATACCGAGTCTCTTCGTTGGCTTTATACCAAAAAAAGTACGATGAACTGAAAAAAACCATTGAAAAAATAGCAAAAGTTAACCACACCGAAATTTCAAACAAAATCAACGGAAACTAGACCTATTAGGAACGGAAGGCAACAAAGAGGTTAGTTAACCAAACATTAGTTCAAATTAAAACTATTACTGTAGGAACCAGTTCAAGATCATTTTAGCTGGTCTCAAGTTCTGCATTCAAAAATAATCCTGAAGCGTTTGGTGATCTGTTCATTTGTATGGTAAGAAAAAACCTCTTTGTATGCAATTTAGCTGAGAGACTAATCAAACTTGTACCTCCAGCAAATATAATTTGCTTGAATATGTTCAGGGTCAATGGGAATCATTTATATATCCTGTGCCCCACTTTCTGGGCTATATATAGAATTATTGAGAAGTAATCATTTTATTTTTAAGGATCACCCACACTTTCGTATTTTATGGACTTTCTCTCAATTCAGTCTCGATAGTCGGAAACAAATATACTAACTTTATGTTAGTTAGTTTAGTCGAGGTACCTGGATATTTTATGACGCTTTATGTAATGGATAGATATGGCCGTAGGATTTCTAATTCTTCGTTTTTGTACTTAAGCGGGCTTTCTTGCCTTAGCTTTTATTTACTCCCTAAAGGTATAAACATAATAAAAATAAAACTTTATAATTTTAAATTTTTTTTAGACATGATATATGTACGCCTGATGCTTTTTCTGATTGGAAAATGTATGATAACAGGATCATTTAATGTTTTGTATGTTTTTACGTCTGAAATGTATCCTACGAGATTAAGACATTCGTTAATCGGGATGTGCTCAATGTTTGGAAGAGTCGGGTCAATGCTTGCACCTCAAACTCCTCTTCTTGTAATTTTAAATAGTTATCAAAATTTAAATTTTGAAATTTTCAGAGTGACTACATCGATCCTGTATTAGTATTTGGAACAATGTCCATCATGGCGGGAATTTGCTGCACTTATTTTCCAGAGACTAAAAATATAAAGCTGCCAGACACATTAGAAGAGGCTGAAAATATAGGTAAAAATATAAAAATTTAGTTAAAATCAAAGTAACTTTTTTTTAGGATTATCAACGCGAAACAACGAAGGGAACACGGAAGTCAAAAAAGAAAAAACGACAGTTTAAGAATTTTATATTAAGTCAGTCTTAACTTTTTTTTTTTAATAAATGAAAAATATTGATTTAAAAAGCATTTTATACGCACTCCACATTGTACCACCAATCACAAACGAGAAAATCTTGGCTAAAAAGGGTTCCGTTGGGGCAAGACATGGGCGTCATAGCACCTTGAGGTGTACAAATAAAAAAACTCTGAAAATAAATTTGATAAGAACGAATTTTTGTATTTCGGTAATACCTGACAGCCGTTGGCGACATCAGCCACATATCCGGAACGATTTTCGCAGATTTTCGTCGTATTTCGAACTCTTTCAACAACTTTTCTACTTGGTGGCGCTGTATATTCTGAAATACGAAAAATTACATGTAAAAAGTTTTCAAATCTTGAACTTAAAAAAGGGCCTGCGTAGAATGATGTTTATTATTAATTATTCTAGATTAAAGAAGGGCACTATTTTGGAGTCCATATCTATTCCCCCAATTATTTAATTAAAATAGCTCACCACTTTCATAATTATAATCGCCATAATCATAACTTTTTTCAGCCAAAACTTTGTTCCGAAAATCACCACTTTCTTGGGCAATTAATACTTTGTTTTCGAAGCTTTCATTTGATTCTGTGGGTACAAATTCAGGACTTGAAACACCAAAAACTGTAGTGGAGATGGTAGAGGTGTGGTATTCCGTAGTGGAATCAGTAGGATGCGTAGAAACGGGGTAAAATCGGTATACATCAGAAACTGTGGTATAATTAGCTAACATATCAGAAACTGTGGTAGCATCCGTAGAATTGAGATCAAATAGGTCGGATAAAAAGAATGCGAAATCAGAAAGATTAAATGTAAGTTGTGATTCTATGGTGTCGTTGAAAGTGTAGTTTTTTAGTTCATCTTGATCGAAATATGGAGGGACTAAGTAATTAAACGGAGGAGGTATGACATCGTTAAAGGAAGCCTCCGCTGCTTCAGGAACGTTGATCACAAATAAGTCTTCAGAAGGCGGTAAAAGAATGGAAGATGGTTTATCCACGACGACTCTAGTACTATGGCGGTGGCGCTCCACATTTCTGGACCTTTTCCTAAACTTAGCCGTTCGACCATCCACAAGAACAAACAAACAAAAAACTAAAAGGAGATGCATGACTACGAAAGTTCAAAGAAGACTGAAAGGCTTTCAAAGGAGAATCCTTCTGATGTAAAAGATAAACCAAAGTGGGTGAAGGAGAACCAAAAAAAGTTTTTTTTTCATTCCATTCAATCAATTTTCCCACATAAAATATTAAAAATGCCTTCGAATAAAACCATAATTATAATTATTCATTGAAAAATTTGGGACAATGCTTTAAAAAAAGTTAAATTTTAAGAAAAAATACACTAAATTTAAGAGCAAGGTTTAAGAGGGATGTGCAAGTGCTGTGAAGCATAAAATGAGCCCCATTGTTTACTATTATGCAAGAACTAGCCCTATTCTTTTCAAAAAGATGTAAATTTGTGGCCTTTGACATGCTTTTGATTTCGGACAACAAAAAGGTCGATACACAAGATTAACGGTAATGAAATCTGGGGATTACAACATAAACCGCATAATCCGTTACCTTTAATTTGATTCATTTTTGATAGAATGGAGAGCATAATTGATAGAAGTGTTAACTCCAGTTCCATTTGTTTGAAATAGGCGAATAGCACATCCCGTGGACTGCGATGGTTTTACATTCAACTAAAATTAAAATAAAGATGAATAATAATAAGATTATGATAAAGATCTTTAAAAATATGGGAAAAAATGAATGTTCTCACATAATTACACAACAACGGCAGTTTATTAATTGCAGTTCATTAAATTAACTTTCAGGGGAAAAAATTGATTATTTCAAAAAGTAAATCACCTTTTTCAAGTTTTTCTATCATGTTGTCTACAGAAATGAATTTGTCATAGTGGTGAACTCCAGGTGGTAAAAGTCGAAGAACATTTTCAGCCAAAACGATAGCACCAAGCCAAGAAATGAATGTTTGATTGATTGTTGTAGTAAATATGGAACCACCGGGCTAAAATTTATAGTTAAAATATTAGTAGATGATAAATTTACCTTTAAAACTTGGGATGCAGATTGCAAAAAAGGTTCTTTGGCGCTGACATGTTCGATGATTTCAGACATAATCACAGCATCAAATTTACTTTCATTGTTTTTTGAAAAATCTTCTATTGTTGAAGAAACAAATTCTAAAGATAATCTTCATTTAACGATTTTGAATGGTTTTTAGCGCATTCTATAAGTATTTGTGAAGCATCAAGTCCGACAACATGGCACCTAATCTTGCCAAAGGCTAAAAAAAAACAATATAAAAAGATGAAAAATTAGTTAGAACTTACGACAGATAAAATCCCTCCTCCACACCCGACGTCTAAAATTTTAAGCCCTTTCAAACATCGCAATGTTTTTTCTTTCTCTGCGCTCACTTTTCCTGTATTAACTAATCCATTTCTGATAAAAGGGACTCTAAAAATATGAAAAGTATAATTTAGTGACAAGAGTTATCGCAACTCAAGGAAAAGAATACCTGAGACAGTTCATGGAATGTAAGGGTTTCATTGGCCCATTTTCTTCATCCCACCAACCTCCTACGAATTCTGCATGTTGATCGACTTCATGAGGGTCCACCGTTGACTTTACATTCTGGGAGGAAGAAGTCATTCGGAGACTGAAAACCAAAAAACCCATGATTAAGAATTTATGTAAAGATCAAAAGACTTACCTTGGCAAACTCAGAATTTTTTTGCTATGACGAATTGTTTTAAACATTTTTTCGTACGCTTTGCTCAACGCTCAAAATAAGAATTGACTTAACTGTATATTAAGAATTTATTTATTATTAATTAATTATTATTTACTTTCTTATCACTAAAGTCATTTTAAAATTGAAAAAACCTACTTTACTGTTATGCATGGACGCCACTTCCACATTCTTAAGAATCAGAACTCTGATCATTTTTAAGTTTTTATTTATATGTTTTCGTTTAATAATAATTATTTTGCCTTTAAAACTTTGAATTGCGCTCTACTTCTTGGGATTATAAAAGTTTTTGATACTCTTTAAATAGTATTTTTGTAGTGTTGAGTTGGTAAGCAAGCGTTTTAACATTACAGAAGTTGATGTTTTGGTTTCAAAAAAATATGAAATCGTCTTTTTATTTATTTTAATGATGTCCACTCATTCGAAAATGAAATCTGCTAAAAAGAACGAGAATTTTGTGGATGTCACTCAGCTTCCACAAGGGAAACTCCTTGAACTTTTAGATAGACAGAAAAGATCGCTTCTAATTCGTAAGCTTATGAATTATGTTATTTTTCTGTATTAATATTTTTAAAGGATGTTTTTGAAAAATCTCCAAGATAAAGGGGAGAAAATCCTCAAATTCAAAGCGAAATCGAAGAGAGCTGAAAAAGAGGGAGAAAAGTCAACCTGTCGATCTGCTGGATTCGATGGCTAGTCTAAGTATTCAGGAGATGGAATGGACTGGGAAGTTGAGCCGTCCTAAGGAGACCAATGAGAAAGATGTTCAAGACGATGAGACTGATCCACTCAAACTATTGGCTACTCACAGTGGGACAAATTTCCAGAAGAAAATCGTTGTGTAATTTACTTATATGATTAGGGGGGTTTTATTACCTTTCTCTAAAGTAGATATATAGAGTAATTTCCAAGGATATCCATGGCAGGGGAGAGCATCCTTGGCATAGTGATTGCCAAGGAATCTATGGCATATAGAATTATTGCCAAGGATGTCTGTTCCATGTACATTATTGCTGAAGACTTCCATGGATGTAGAATCATTGGCAAGGACAACTACATGCTAGTTGCTGAATTATCGCCTAGGTACTCTGTGGCATATAGAATCGTTGCTAAGGGGGTCTGGCAAGTATGTAGAATCATTGCTAAGACGTCTATGGAATGTAGAATCATTGCCAAGGATGTCTATGGAATGTAGATTCATTGCCAAGGAAATCCACAGCATTTAGAATCAGTAGCAAGAAAATTGTTTGTAGAATAAGGTTAATGATTTAACATTTTTATATTAATTTTAGGCCTGAAGAAGAGCCAGAAAAACTTATCACCGACAAAGACATCGAAGAAGCAAAAACTTCTAACGACGGCCTTGAAGATCAATTCGTGATGAACATCTGCCATCGAATTCACGGCGTCAACCCCCAGTAAAATTCCTCCCCAACAGAACCCTCAACAAATCAATGGAAAAATCAGATAAACTCCGCGATCTTTCAGCAGCAAGTGCTCCAAACTGGAAATTCTCTTCAGCGAAAGAGATCACCCTCGAAGAATCTCTTAAAAGGGAAGTTGAAAACGCCCGACTTATCAAAGAGATTCAACTTAAGCATGCCGCCGAACGTCTCAAAGATAAAACGTACAAAATCGGCATTCTTCCTCCTGAAGATCAGCTTCAAAATTACAGAGATGTCCATCATAGCGAAGACGAAGATGAAAGCGAACATGAAGACGCTTAAAAAACAATACATTTTAATCAAATTTGTAAATTATTGTAAATAAAATTTATACTATTATCCAGGGAAATTAATACAAACCACAAGTTAAAAGTAGAAGAAAATTTATTGATAATACATGAAAAAAATTAAAAGAAAGTGACTTATTTTCCAGCTGCAGTAGCCAAAGGATTTCTTAAAACAAGAATTACGGAGTCGCCACGAAGGAACATCTTGGAAATAAATCTGTCTTTGTTGACTGGTTTAGCCTGAAAAAAGCGTAAAAACAAAAAAAAACATTAATAATAAACTACCTTCTTTTTGCCTTTTCCAGTCCTCGGAAGCTCGTCCACATTTCTTTGACGTTCTCAAGGACCATGTTGCAATGCCGGTCGAACGCTTTCACTCTCGCCAGTAACTTTTTATTGTTTCTGCAGTTAATGAGTACCTATAAATGGTATTAATAAAAGTAAAAGACAAAAATATTCAACCTGAGTATTTTTTGACTGATTGCGTGAGTACAGAAAGAGGTCCTGTATTGAACTCTTCCTCTTCCCTCCGAGCCAACTCCTCCGGAGTCATTTCAGACTTAGGTTTAGTCAAAGTCCTTAAATTTTTACAAAATTATTACTTTTAATTATATCATAGTATTAAACTTACGCCATTTCCTTAAAAGTCAAAAATCTCAAGTAAAAAACGTTGTACAAACGCCGGAAAGCTTAAAAACCGCTTGATTGAGGTTGTAAAATTGTTATTCAGCAGATTCACCAACTTTTAATGTATTTTTATAAAATTATTTATTTTTATTTTACCTCATAATTAAAGCATTAATTAATATTTATGAACACGTGGATATGTGTTTACCTAAATTTTATTAAAATATAAAAAGAAATGTCCCAAAAATAATTTGAAGCCTTTTTGCTTGTTATCCTTTGTGCTGACCTAAAAAAGTCATTCGATTTTCAATTTTTTCTTATCTTGTCGAAGAATATAACTGAAAATGTCGATCATGAGGAGGTTCGTATTTCTTGGAAGCTGAAAAAATTTAGAATTTTTACATAGAGAGCTATGTACGATGCTCTAACTTTTTTTTCTATTTTAGCTTGATGACTGGTCGGCAGATCTTACTTTCGAACAATTTCCAACCTTTGAGAACGAGTTGGCAGTAAGTATTACTTCAAAATTCTGCTTATTATGGACGGCAGAAGATACAAAATTTTTTAGGGCTAGATGTGTCACTTTAAAGGCGGCACCAGTACCTCCGCCACTCAAGCAGACATTTGAAGAGAAAAACGAAGGAGTCCGCCCGATGTCACCTCATCTTCTCATCTACAAACCACAGCTTACATCGATGATGTCGATCTCCCACAGGATAACCGGTTTGATGTTGACCGGCTACGCTACCGCCCTTGCCTTCGCCTCCTTCTCATCATACGACGTCGCCGCACTGGCTGAATCCATCAAAAGCATCGGACTTCCTGGACCCATCACATACACTATGAAATACATCCTGGCTTTCCCATGCATGTACCACCTATTCAACGGAATCAGACATCTTGTAAGTCTTCATTAATCACCCTTGTCCTTCATTTATTTTTTTTAGGTTTGGGACTCTGGCAGAGGACTTACCATGAAAATGTCTACCTAAGTGGTTACATCACTCTAGCATTAACTGTCCTCTTCTCTCTCATAATATCAGCTAAATAAGATCAACGCACTCGATTTAGAAGAAAACAAAAAGTGTAAATATTTAAATAAACTACTTATTCTGTGTTCCTAGGAGGATAAATTATAAAAAAGTTCTGTTTTTTCGATTTATTTAATTTTTTGGCGGCTCACTTGGGTTCAAGCCATGGAGTTTCATCTGTACAGCGATTTCAAAAAGATAATCGTAGGTTTCACATCTGAAAAAAAGTCATTTTTGGTGTTTTAAATAAAAAATAACATACTGAGTTTTAGCACTTTGCCATGTATCACCCCATACGTAAACGCCATGTCTACGGACTAGAACTGCTGTTGTGCTGGATAGTCTTTGATTGCTTTGCCAAACTTTCAGTCAAATCTTGTTCCCAAAGTGTGTTTTCAATTATAGGTATAATCAAATTTTCATTGTAGTTATAACAACGATTTAGTTGCTGATTTTTGATCCCTTTGATCATTTCTAAATGTGTGACGTTGAATTCACAGCCTGGCCATAATAAAGTCGCCATTACTGCTGATTTTGAGTGCGTATGTATCACCGCTCCAGCATTTCTTTCTAAAAAACAATTAGAAAACCTGAAGATATATTTTGATACCTTTATAGGCGCACATAAAAAGTGGAGTGCATTGGCTTTTCTTCAGCGATTTGTTTACTGGAAGTTCTAAGTCGTTTCCGTCAATATCCTGAACGAACATATCATCACTTGACAGACGTTCTTTTTGAACTCCTGAAGGAGCAATAAAAATCTTCTCCCTGTGAACTGAATTAAAAGGCGTAAATAATTTTTAGTTACCCTTTTCTGATGCTCATCCCACCGCCGGTTCCGTAACCCATCCCAATTGATAAAACTGTTTACAAAGTTCAGGAATTAAAATTTTCGGATCTTCACTGTCTAAACGTTCTTTTCTTGAGCCATATTCGGAGAGACTTCAATAATTGCGTTTTATTCGTGATTATACAATGTTTTATCGTCGCCGATAAAATGGGAAATTAGCCCGAATCTACAGCGGTTATCATTGACAGTATTTACTATTTTTATTTGTGGAATATTATCTGCCTTATCATAGTTTAGCCCCTAGCGAATAGCGAACGAAATATGAAGTTACAAAATACCGCGAAAACCATTTACAATTTACATGGCAGCAGCAATTTCTGAAGACTGAAGTCTAGTCTATGAAAAAGGTTGATTAAAAATCGCTGGAAGCAGAGAAAGGAAACTCGGAATGAGAAGCGTTTTTACGTAAGTTTTTTAATTTTAATTTTTTAGTCTTCAATAAACGAGATATTTCACCCAAATTCTTCTACATCCCAGAAGTGATTTCGAGGCAAAAAATTGCAAAAAAATTTTGACCTAAAAACCCGTTTTTCTCGCTTATTATTGCGTTTCAGGGGTTTTTGAGGCTTGAAACGGAACTGTTGGGGGTTCTTCTACATCCAGAAGTGATTTCGAGGCAAAAAATTGCAAAAAATTTTCGACCTAAAAACCCGTTTTTCTCGCTTATTATTGCGTTTCAGGGGGTTTTGAGGCTTGAAACGGAACTGTTGGGGGTTCTTCTACATCCCAGAAGTGATTTCGAGGCAAAAAATTGCAAAAAATTTTCGACCTAAAAACCCGTTTTTCTCGCTTATTATTGCGTTTCAGGGGTTTTTGCAAAAAATTGCAAAAATTCTTTAAAAAATATTAAAAAAAAAAAATTTTTTTTTGGACTAAGTAGGTTTTGATTCTAATGGCCTCATTTATAAAACTCTGTGCTAGTATTCTAATATTCTAGACTAATATTCTAACCATTTCTAACTAGTATTCTTGTTGTTTTTATGGTTTATCGACCAATAATATTCAATTGTTGTTAAATATCAGGAGCAGTATGGTCAATGACTATATTTAACAACTAGTATTCTATTGCAGTATTTGAGCTAGGCAATGTAAGTTAAATATGCGCGCCTCTTTTTACTTTCACCCCACCGCTTTTAAAGCCTTTAGTTAACCTCACATTATCCTGTCAAGAAAAAAAGGAAATCAAATCAAAATAACTATTTATAGCCTATTTATTCAATCAAAATGTTCCTTTTTAGTTTCTTCAAATCATATTTATCAATGTAGATTTGTAAGTTTGATAATATTTCATTTTGAAAAGAACTCATTTTCTAATTTTAGTTATGACCTAATGATTATTTACAATGGGAGTTGAAGGACAACCCTTTCTAGTCCAGGCGGTCTATTCCTTCAAAGGAAAAAACAACGATGAGGTAATAATGAAGTAGTAAATTAAATAATTAAGTAATAATTAATTAATTGGTGTCAAATTATGGTGCTACTCTAGTATACTGATCCACTTCCAAGCACCATACATGAAAAGTAACATTTTAATTCTTTATTTCTTGTAAAAGGTGGCCAAAAAACTGCTGAGAACGCCCTAATTCGATTGGACTAAATGAGTGATAAAATGTCTTAAAATGTAATTTTTATTTTTTTCAGTTGTGCTTCAAGAAGGGAGATATCATCACCGTCACCCAGCAAGAAGACGGCGGCTGGTGGGAAGGGACTTTGGATGATAAAACAGGATGGTTCCCTTCAAATTACGTCAAAGAATATAAAGTCAATAGTACGATTTAAACCACCGTTAACTCGTTTTTAAATTTATTTTTTACGCAGGTGACCAATTAAGCCCAATTAAGGCTCCCAACGACATCACTGCCCAACAAAGAGCTTACAGAAACGTCGTAATTAAGGATTTAATCGATTCAGAAAGATCGTTTATTACAGACTTACAGCATTTAATGACCACAATTTTAATACCTCTTGAAAAATCACAAACGTAATTTTTTTTTTATATTTGTTATTTTATAACTTTTTTATGAATAGATTATCAAAATCGGAATACAAAGATGTATTGGAAACTTAAAAGATGTGACTACTCTTCATGAATCGCTGTTATGCAGCATAGAAACATCGCTGGTGAAATCTCCAAATGAGCAACGAATCGGAAAAGTTATGCTTTCGATGGCTCCCAGATTTAAAGAAACTCATCTTTCATATTGTAAAAGCCATCCTACTGCAGCATTTTCATTAACAAAAACAAGTATGTAGAAATTATCAAAGGAAATATTTTTAAATATTTTTTTAGGGAAAAAGCAATTTTTTACAACAAGCTGGAGAAAATGGGCAAACTTTGACGATTATAAATTTAACGGCTGGATTAAGTAAGCCTTTCAGGCGCCTTGAGAGGTACAGCAATCATTTACAAGAGTTGGAAAGGCATTTGGAAGAGTGCCATCCAGACCGCGGTGATACTCAAAGGGCGATGATCGTTTTTAAAGAAATGGCTGTAAGTTTTGCTTAAAAGAAAAAATTTTAATTTCTTTTTAGGCTTCTTGTTCTCTGATTCGCCGTCAGAAAGAAATGGAACTTGAAATAACAACTGGTGGAGTCAGAGGATGGGAAGGTCAGGATATCGCCAAAATGGGAAATATCATTCATATGGGATCTGTTGCCGTCGGGCTTGATCATAAAGATCGATATCTCGTTTTGTTCCCTACAACGCTTTTAATGCTCAGTACAAGCCATCGAATGAGCGCTTTCATTTACGAAGGAAAACTGCCACTTACTGGTATTAAAATAAGCAAACTTGAAGATACAGAAAATTATAAAAACGCATTCGAAATATCAGGTATTTTAAATTTTTTTGGGGCCAAACTGATTTTTTTTAGGTTGCCTCATCGATAAAATTCTTGCCATTTGCCAAACTCCTGACGATCAGCAAAAATGGGTCGATCTTATTACCAGGCAGTGTGAAATCATCGGTTCTAAATCATCACATGTCCAAAGAGTAAATTGATATACCCTCTTTTATAATAATTTTAAATTTGATTTTAGGCGTCTGAAATTGTTGTGGATGCTAATTCAAATGCGCCATGGTCTATCAGCCGTCTTCGGCCATCCGCTCCCTGCCGATCTTGCCTTTTAAAAACTGATAAACCCACCAGAAGTAAGTTTTTATCATAAAAACCACCACTATAGTATTTTAGGTGAAAAAAGTTTTGAAGAAGACGCCCAAATTTTGCGTGTCATTGAATCCTATTGTACAGTGCCAACTCAAGATTTACTCTTAACTCAGGTATGTTCTTATTTTTAAAATTCATTTTTTTCTCAAATTATTTTTAAAAAAATTTATATGTCAAGCATGATTTGACTGTTTATTATTTTTTATGCATGAGCATGATTTTCTGTGGAGAAATATTATTTTTTGGTTTTATCATATAAAATTTAGTAACATCGCTAACATGTAGAAATTTTATACTATCATAAAATTGTCATAAAATTTTTTATTAATTCATCCAAGTAAGCTTTTTATTGTAGATAATATTTTGAAACAGTGATAGCATGTTTTAGTTATAAGTTTTTGTGCTTTATTTTTAGAAATTTTGAAAATAGTTAGGCACCCCGAAGAATAAGACGAAATATGTTGCATGTCCCATTTCGCTTTGTTTATGGCACCCGAATTTTAGTAATGGAAGTTCTTTTGTATTATATTGTAAATAAAATGTATTATTTTCAATGTTCATAGTCCAGTTGAATAGTGGTAAAAAAATGTTTAGTTTTTTAAATTGATGAAATGCATTTTAAATAAAAATGGCACTTCCACAAAAAATTTTTCACAAAATTTGAAAGATCACATTTCGCTTATCTGATACGATACTTTTGAAAAATATCAAAATATTGTGTCAGAAGAATATCGGTAGGGAAATGTCGGATGAACCGATATATCGGAAGGGAAATATCGGACGAACCGATATACCGGAAGGGAAATATCGGATGAACCGATATATCGGAAGGGAAATATGGATGAACCGATGTATCGGAAGGAAATATCGGATGAACCGATATATCGGAAGGGAAATATCGGATGAACCGATTTATCGGAAGGGAAATATCGGATGAACCGATTATCGGAAGGGAATTATCGGATGAACCGATTATAGGAAGGGAAATATCGGATGAACCGATTATCGGAAGGGAAATATCGGATGAACCGATATATCGGAAGGGAAATATCGGATGAACCGATATCGGAAGGGAAATATCGGATGAACCGATATAACGGAAGGGATATATCGGTTCAAATATCGCAAATATAGAAGGAAATATCGATATTCGATATATCGGAAGTATCGGAAAACCCTAACGAAATGTGAACCATCAAATTTTTGGGGTTGCTATCAGAGTTTTTATTCAATTGGACTATCGAGTTTTATCTGTTTCTTTTTGAATTTTATTGTTTGTTCTTTCAAAAAGGTGCAGATTGAAAATTTATGTGTTTGAGCTTTCGGAATGCGAATGAGTACCCCACCAGAAGTTGATTTCCGCACTGTAAAAGAGGTCGCTTACTATCCCTTATTTTTATTGAAAACCAAGAGGATTGAAGTCTGCACTGTTTTTACAGTGTCTTTGCATTCTTCGAGATTGAGGCACCACAAACCGAGAACTGGGATTTTGTCATGGCTCATCGATTGAACTCTTCAGGTTCCAGCATTTTATTCTGCATAAACGGGATCAAAAAAGCACAGTATTAAGGGTTTAAAATCCCTTTTGTTTTTCTTTTTATTTAACACAATAACCTTTTTGTTTAACCGAGACTGTTAATAGCATTTTACTAATTATTTATTTAAAAAAAGTGCATTTAAAACAAAAAGTTCATTGTTAGATGTCCTTCGGAGACAGTTAGCGGCTTCGAGTGAAAATCATGTTGTTCCTAAGAAAAAAACGAGGCCAAGACGAGCTACGACGTGGTGTTGCGCCCACCTTTCGCCCGTTTTAAAAGCGATCACGAAAGCCCATCTCGACTAAAAGATCGCTAGTGATTAATGCATTTTATTAGTTTTTAATGTGCCAAAATTCAAAAATCATTTTTATGTTACCTTCTGTGTTCTATTGTGTAGGGGCAGTTAACCCAGTGATTTAAAATTTTAAGACGTCAAATTATTCTTGAAAATTATTCAAATTTGCTTGTACCTGACGCTTGCTTTCATAAAAATTAAAGCTAAAATTTGCATTTTGTGATTATTCACAATAAGTACAATAATATAAGCCTTTTGGTGCCTTTTATAAATTGTCTATTTACTGCTTAAAAATGGTTCAAAAATTGTTTTAAAATATTTTATAACCTACTTAATAACCTATTTACCTCATGTTCAAACATGTTATATTTGAAATCAATATTTTAAAATGTTACCTATACAAATAAAAAATAATAATTATAAAATTGTTTAAAAAATAATTTTCTCCACATGAAAAAACTCATTTCAGGTTTCCTTTTATTTATTTGTTTTGTTTATTTTTGTTTTGTTTATTAGATCTTCTTGATGGGAATTTCAATCCTTTGTGCGATAAGAACAACCTTGGGAAATCTGAGTAAGTAAATAAATAAATAAAAATTAAAATTTAATGTCTATTTTAGAGATTTATCGGGTACCGTGACGAACTTAGAGAACAGATTCAGATAATTCAAAATGAGCTTCATTCTTTGAAAAATGATGTTAAAGATGAAAGGACGGTCAGAGAGCAGCTTCAGGCTTTGTTAAATGAACGCAGGAAAGCTAAAACTAATGAGCTTGTTATTAACGAATAGCTTTACAATTTAACCTTCAAATTAATATGTACGTAAAACTGTGATGAATATAAAAAGGCTGAGGAATGAAATAAAAATGGAAAATTCAGTTTTCCGTCCACAAGAACAGACTGATTTCAGTATTTTAAATATTTATTAGTAGAAAAGTTGTTTTTCGTACATTCCATTATTTTAAAAAGAATTTTATTTTGCTAATGTTCGCTTAAAAATAAAATTATTCCATTCTTCCGATGTTGTTGAGGCTTGCCTTTTTGTTTTCCCACATGGTGATTTCTTTTAAAAATTGTTTAACGTCTTCATCGTTTGTCGGCAGCACCCTCCGATGTATTTGACGCCAAGGTCTAACCACTGTTGTGTAGTCTGTCACAGAAAGTGACGTTTCTTTGTCCATCCATCTAAAAAAGGTTTTTTACCGGCAAAAAAAGAAGAAACTACCTTCCTTTCTCTGTATCGAACTTTTCACCGCTATTTGGATATGCGATCAATGGAATGTCTGGTTTTTCAATTCTGACTTTTTCAAAAAGTTTAGAAACCCATTCAGGCTGGAGGCAATTGACGCCTGCGATAAGCTGGCTGTTCCCCAAAAGCCAACATTTTTCAACGACTTCATAAAAATTTTCTCCGCTACTTATGCATTGATCGTCCTAAAATTTTTTTAAAAACAAAATTCCTAAGATGTTTTACCTTACAAGAGAAAGACAGCCATGCTTTTTGTTCTGGGTGTTCTTTAAGAAGTTCAATCAGAACTTCAGCTTCTGCATAATTTGGTATCGTCTCAAAGCCTAATAAATCGACTTCTTCTTCCAACAAAGCTTCAAATCTTGATCTATGCCAGTCTTTTAGTTCACTTTTAGTTACTTTATACAGCCCTGTATAATCTGAACCATCATGAAGAAACGCTCCGTATGGTCCTATCGAACCGGCGACTTTCACATCCAATTTTTTATCTAAAATAAATTATTAGGGAGAATTTAGTTTAAAAATAAACCTAATGATTCTTCTTCAAGTTTGATAGCTTTTCGAGCGAGTCGTACAGAATCTTTGATTGCTTCAATTGCTTCTTTTTGGCTCAAATTCATGTGAGTCATGTAACCTTCGACAGATGCCTGGTATGACCCAGTTGTTAAAATTTTAGTTCCAGCTAAAAATAAGTTTAAAATAAACCAAACATTTATTTTTATAAATACCTCTTACTAAATCTCTATGCGCCATAATACATTTATGCTTATCCGTTACGATGAATCGTGCGCTCCAAAGTGGATCGCCGTCGACAACATTTCCAACATACTTTTCAAGCTGCGTCCCGAATGAACCTTCCATAAGCGTCACTTGGTCCATTTTAAATAGAACTAAAAATTTATTTCTTTGACCAAAAAAATTTTTTTATCTCAAAAACGTGTCATGACCTCCCCACTACTTATTTAAAAATCAAGGACACTTTCTCATCCATCTATTTCTTTTTTAAATAATATTCATGTGATATTTTATGAGGATGCCACTCCACATTCACTTAATTAAAACTATAAAATTATGACAGATCATCTTCAATAAAAATTATTATAAAAATTTATTTTGAACATTTGGATCGAAGATTGAGATGAGCGGTTGTTAGTGGTTGCTATGCTGTCTCCTCAGATGTTTAGATCACTTTTACTTTCTTCTTTCTAGTTTGATAATTATTTAAAATAAACCAAAAATATCATTTTGAAAAATGAGTTATTCAACTCTTCCTAAGTCCGGTAAGTTTTCATTCTTCAAAACTGCTGAAACTTCACAAAATGGTATTTCAATCATCTGTGATTTTGACCATGTGGAAGTTTGTAGAAAAAAAAACTAAAAGATGAAGTCCTTATACCTTTAATGTCTGTTTTAAGAAAACAAGATTAAGCCTACAGGAAATAAAGAAACCCAGACGATTTTCGAGAATCTGAAACTCAGACGCAAGTTTGGACTCCGAAATATATCGTCAAATCTGGCGACCCTGAGGTTCTTCGCCTTAACCATTTTCAACACGGTAATTTACAACAAAAAAACACATATAAAACATAAATTTTAGGAAGAAATCTCCCTGCAGGCAAACAAGATGTCGAGACTATCGAAAGAATGCGAAAAAGGCGTGCTTGGGAAAATTATTTGGGTGCAATCTACTCGAAAGCAACAAAGATCTACGTAAAAAGATCATTTCTGAAATCGAACTTAATGAAAACATGTTCAGAGATAAAGTTCAGTTCAATAATTTAATTTCTTTAAAAATTAAATTTAATTAGGAATTTGGAATAGAAAATAAGGAAAAAATGTGCCAAGTTGATGACTACATAAAAATTTTCAAAACTACATGGATGAAAGGACTGCTATCCGGGTGCAAAAAGTGGCTGAAAAAACTGAACAGGAAAAAGCAAAAATTTATCAAAAACTGCATTGCAAAAAAACAAGAAGTATACCTATAAAAAATTAAAATCAAACTAATTTTTGGATAGTTTTTAGAAAAATACATAAGAAATTATTAGGTATAAATATGAAATATCATAAAACCGATGTCTTTGAAGAAGTTTGCGATGAGACATCTGATTTATACGTAAATATCGTCAGGTTTGGTAAAAATCCTAGATATCGGCATGAAGACCTAGAGCCGGAAGCTACGGAAGCCATTTTAGACATTTCTCCCTCTAAAGTCCAAAGAAAATAAGAAAAAAGAAATTCAACGTCAAAAAGCACAACTGTCAGCAAAAATTAGTGACTGTCGGAGAAGAAGAATTTATGGCTATAAGTAAATTTTTTAAAAGTTATTTTAATATTTTTCTTTAGGATCTACCAGAGAAATGTCACGTAAGGAAACAATGGCGAAAGCACCCCTTCCAGGAACCACAGTCTTTCAGTCTAGAAAAGAAACAGATTTTAACATCACCGAAAGACCATTTTTGGAAAAAATTTATCAAGCTGCTGTTCTATTTCAACGGCTTATAAAAGGAAGAGCAATTCAGGCTTTGGTACAAATATATATATTGTTTTATTATATATATATTTTTAGATGCAAATAGGATTGGAAAAGAATCGGGATTTGATTGATGAATTAAAGGGTTCATTAGGATTCACATTGGTGATGAAGATGGTGTTAATGAGCACAGATATTTGAAGATGAGCGCATTTAGAGATTACCATTGGCTTCTTAGCAAAGTGAGAATTTTTTTATATTTAGAAAAAAATGGCTTTTTTAGTATGGAATGGTGGCTACTGTGTCCAAAAAATTGGCTGCAGCGACAACAAATTCTATAGCGGATTTCGCTAACAAAGAACTGACTCGAGTTCAAGATGAAAGGCGAGCATATAAGATCGCTCAAATGGCTGAAAGAGCCAAGTGGAGACGTGAAGCTGCTGAAGGCGGCCGAAGGCAGAAGGAAATTCGAAGAAGGAGGCAACACGATGAGATGTACCGACAGGTAAAATTTTTTTATTTCTTTATTTAATTGTATTTAAGGTGATGAGAAGCAATGAAATTACGACAGATTTCTACCTAAAATTGCTCACAGAAAGCGCCATAGTGCTGTAGTAAGGAGCAAGCGCATGAGAAAATGGTCGAGTATGCAGATAAACTGGAAGAAGAGGATATAAAACAGGCTAAAGAAGATAAAACCGAAATAGAAAGGATGGAAATCGCTGCTCAGATCGTACACAGCTTTTTACTCCCAGAATCTGAAAAAGAAATCATCCGTAAGCGAATTGAAGAGCATCAAGAAAAATCAAGAGATTTCGCCCGAAGGGTTATTTACGGAGAATGTAAATTTTATTTTTTAAATTATTTAGCATTGAAAATTAGTGGCAGGGAGGAAGTTCTACGATAAAAAAGAGACGACTCTTCTTGAAGATTTAGATGGAAATTTGGTCGATTTGGAGGATGATGGAGAGAAGAAATTTGAAGAAGAAGCTCATGAGGAGATAAAAGCTTCTTTAGTACCTTCAAGCATAAGTTCTGATCTAGGAAGCGAAGAAGAAGAAATTGAACCTTTACCATTAGACGTGAAAGCAGCAATTAAAGACAAATTGGCAGTTTGTACAACAATCATTATTGCTTCAAAATAATTTTTTGTTTTAGTTTGATGAAGTAAGTGTGATAGCAAAGAAGATTTGCTTCGAGAAATGGAAGAAATGGCCAAAAAAGAAGCCATAGAAGAAAAAGCTGTAGTGCAGACAAGCTGGAAGAATATGAAGACAAAGTGAGCTTGGGAGCTGGAAGTATAGAAGCGACATTGGACTGTTCGAATTTTCCGCCGGTCACTATCGACCTTCAAGAAGGCGATTTGTTCAAAGACCACATAAAAGGCCATCCGACTAAGGTTATCAAATGGAACTTGATGAAATCAAAGGTAAAATTAAAAGGAGAAATTCTTCAGAAAGTTCTGGATCAGATTTAAGCTAATACTGAACTACTTTTATTGATGATCTTCCTTGGGGTCTATTTTTATTATTGTGTGAATTTTTAGCAATAAAATTATTCACTATAGCAGAAAATAGTGGTTTTAATGCCTTTTCTAAATTTTCAGATAAAATTTTAAGATCTGGACTAGCTTACAACGTTGAGAACCAACATTTATTTACTAAAGGAGTAAACCCTCAATAAAAATGAAAGAAAAAAAATTTTTTTTAAATGAATTTTTATTAGCTTTGTTCCAACCGCAGTTTGAAACTGGTTTGAAACTCTTGGAGCATGCGCAGAAGGATCTGCACGTCAAAGACGTCAGATGACTTCAGATTTGACGGACAAAAGTTTTGAACGACGTCAAATATGACGTCCAAATCCTTTTGCTCATGATCCAAAAGTTTCAAACCAGTTTCAATCTGCGTTTGGAACAATTCGACCAAATGAGGAAGAGAACAAAAAAGTAGTATATTTAGAATATAGAAGGTAATAGGGGGATTACAATTCATCAGAAATATCTGAGATTATAAAAATGCACGAATTTGGAAGTATTTTTTAGCAGTTTATCAGATATGTACATAGTTTTTGTGAAAAGGGTGAAAAAGGGAGATAGATAGTGCAATGGAAAGTGCTGCTCTCACTGAACAATAATGTGAATCATTTGTCCATGTTTTCTTCAGTTTTCTGGTCGAGAAAAACAATTTTTTTTGGCAGATTTTTAGCCGTTTTAGGGCCCTCAGATACCCTTTTCTCTGTTCAGTTTCCAGTATTACATCAAATTAGTCGACGTTTTCATGTTATTGTGATACCTACCCTCCTCGTTGGGTTTTTGGGTCTTCCAGACCCCGTAGGGTTATTCGAATATGGATCTATACCGATCTCAACTTTGTCTGTGGTGCCGTCCGTCCATCCGTTCGTAGCTTTTTTTTTCCGGAACACCTTACGGCCACAGTTTTCAACCGATTTTCATTAAATTTTCACGAAATTTTCTTTCGGTGAACAAGAAACTAACGAGGACGATTTTTGAATTTCGAAAAAATGGCGGAGATATGTCTGTTTGAAATTTTAAAAATTCGCTGCGGCCGAACCGTTGGTCCGATTTTCACCAAATTTTCACCAACTACTCCTTATATTTTTTAAGAATTTTTGGTTTAGAAAAATTATCATTTTAGTAGGGAGAAATTTCATACTTCCACCCGTTACGAGAGCCTCCCTTGGGCAAAAAACCCATTATTTCTACCTTGATACTTAAAAAAAAAATTCGAAAAAAAAACTTGGAAAATTTGACTAAAAAGTGTTGTTTATATTAAAAAAAAAGTCATAAAAACTATTCGAGGAAAATTAAAACTTCTTGAAAGCCTAAAATAAGACTTAATTCGCCTCATAAAAAATTAATCCCACGTAAGTCATAAAAAATAATACATGGGAGCATAATTGAAAAGTTTCAAAAACTCGTTTTTCCGTAGGGCAATTCAGCATACGACGTACATCCCATTTTAAAACCGACTTGAAGCATAAAAATAATTGACAATTACGTCTAGGATTCTTTTTCTTAATTTTAAAAAGTTTATTTTCTTGTCTTCTTTTTAATATTGTTTTAACATATGTACTTAAAGTGTTTTAAAATAATCAAAATTTACAGACGATGTATTTTATTGTTTCTTCGAACTGTGTTTTCAGGATGTGAGGATTTTTATTCACCTTCAAGGACTCTTTTTTTTCTTGCTTTCACGTAATTGGTCGACTTTGAGCATTCCACCGATGTATTTCCCTTTGACGAAGAGCTGCGGGACGGTTTTATTTTTCGAGTATTCTATGAGGCTTTTGTACGTCTCCGGCTTGACGTTCGCCTCGTCGATTTCGACGACCGTGAAGTCCACTCCGGTCTCCCTTAGCATGTGCTTGACGAAATCGCTGTACGGGCATGAGGTCTTCGAGAAAAGTACGACCCTGTCCATGTTCAAAAGGATTATCAAGTCCTTGTCTTTCGGCTTCGACACTCCGCAACCCATCTGACATCCACTCACTCACCCAACGCATTTTCGGACATCGGAAACTGGCCATCGTAACTCAAATCTCCCCTCACACCTGACAATTTACGCATTTTTTCATCACAAATAAAAATTTTATCATCGTCTTTCACCCTAAAACTACTCGTGTTTTCAATTCAACCACATGTTAGCCATTTTTAAAATAGAAGTATGAAATTTCTCCCTACTAAAAAAAAATAATTAAAAAGTGGCAATTTTTTTACCAAAAGTAAAAATATAAGGATAATTGGTGAAAATCGGACCAACGCGAACGGTTCGGCCGCAGCGAATTTTTTAAAATTTCAGACATATCTCAAATTCAAAAATCGCTCTCGTTAGCTTCTTCTTCACCGGCTAAAGAAATTTTTATGAAAATTTGGTGAAAATGGTTGAAAACTGTGGCCGTAGAGTGTTCCGGAAAAATGCTACGGCCGGCCGGAACCACAGACAAAGTTGAGATCGGTATAGATATATACGATTACAGGGTCTGGAAGACCCTCCCCAAAACCCGACGTGGAGGGTATCGCAAAAACTTCTTTTGAGGAATTTAAAAACTTTCTTAGGATTTTGGATTTCGAAAAAATGGCTGAGATATGTCTGTTTAAAGTCATAATTTTCCGGAACACTTTTCGGCCACAATTTTCACCAAATTTTCACACAACCTTCCTGAACAAGATATTAACGTGGGCGATTTTGAATTTCGAAAAAATGGCGGAGATATGCACGTTGAAATTTAAAAACTGCGCTGCGGCCGAATAATCCGATTTTCACCAATTTTTTTACGAATTTTTGTCCATTGTACTTCTCCCTCCTTAAACTTCCCCTCCCTTATACTTCCCCTCCTTTATACTTCCCCCTAATTCATACTTCCCCCTCCTATATTGTTACTTCTCTTTAAGGAAGTTCCCGAGCCCAGACTAGTATTTTACAATTCTTCGTTCGTTGTTTTTAGGCGTATTCGAGTAATGAAGAATTATTTTTATCCACCTATGAATTTGAAATCGTTTTTCTTTATAAGCTTAAGAGGCCTGAGGCATGTATTCAATTAAGGGCTCCGTTGAGCCTGATTATCCTCGGAAGCGATATATGGAAGTGCGTATTTCACCATTAACCGTTCTCATTAGGAGTAATTACGCTCGGAGGATAGGACAACATAAAACCGGTGGCCTCGCACCTAATCCCCTTCACGTTCTTCTAATCCCCATCCCATATTCTACAATTAAACGTCCAATATCGTCGTGACACTTAACTCCACAAATTAATTCTAAACGCAGTATTTCGCGTTGATGCTTACCCACATAATATTTTGCTATTTCAGATAAAAGGTCAAAATGCCGTTTTATCTCGTATGCTTTTTCAATTAAATAGGGGAGAAAAATGAGCTCCCTGGGGAATTTACAACGCGTTTAACTCAGTGAACTTTTAGGCTCAACAGATTTATACATATTTTTCTGATTAATTCGAAACTATTAACAATAAAATAAGAAAATATTTCGGCCGGCTCATTAATCATAGCGAAAACGGTAACCGTAATTTGAACGGTAATTTTTTAAAGGCAATTGTATCGTGGAGGGTACAATCGAAAGCGATGAAATGATGATTTGTCTTCTTTTTTCTTGCTTTTCTGTTCGAGTAGTTGATGAGTTTTTAACTGGTCGTCACGGGAGGGCCTCTTTTCAGCCCCAGTTCCACTTAGAAAATGGTCACGACCTTTAAAGCGCCTCGCCAAATTCCGAAAAAGGAGCGTCCATTTTTTAAAAATACTAGCGTTTTTTTAAAACTGTTGAATTTTTGGTTTGAATAATTTTAGGGTGGCAATTTATTTGATCGAAATCATAGCTGTAATTAAATTTTAATTGATAAATCAAGTTGAGGACTTTCAAAATTGCAGGCTCTCCTCTTAAAAGTGCTTTTGAATAAATCAGGACCCCCTGAGAGTCGATGAAAGAAAAGAAGAAAAAAAAAAATTTAAAAATAACTCCCTTATAAATCTCCGGTTAACAACACGTTGAGCATCGGGGGCTGGAACGTTTTTTTTTTTCGAACGCCTGGAGGAAGGTCGTCCGATCGGCGTAATTTCATAGACGCTCCTTTGAGTTATGGACGCCTGGAAATCACGCGGAACGAAGGACAGTAATTAAACAAGAGCCAATGATTTTCCTTTGGGCTTCCATTGTTTAGTTTATGAATATTTATGTGAGTTGTGTTTGCTCTTTAGGAATTTCATTTCCCCTTTTAAGGTTTTTAAAAGGCATTTAACACTTCAAAATATTTTTTCGAAACCTTTTATTAAGTTGGTTGTCTCATGAATTCAAACAAATAAGCCATGACCGGTTTCTCAAGTTTTGTCCGAACTAAACATTTAATATCTGCGACTTTTCAGGCAGTGGAATGTTTAAGGTGACCATAGTTTAAGAGACCCTAATAAACGAAATTTAGGCAGTTTTCTCGATTTTCTGGTCAGAAACACTATTTTAACGAATATTGGGGCATTTACCATCTTTTTTACCAGGTTTTTCGTTTTTCTCGATTTTCTGGTGAAGAAACATCCGTTTCATCGGGGGGTGTAACTCTGTTTAACGTCTTGTTTTTGATCGTTTTCCTCTACGTGTTAAAACACCCATCTTATCGGATGTCTAAGCGCTTAACTCACTTTTTGACGTGTTTTCTGTTCTCGAAAACCATTTACTGTTTAGGAGTAAAAACTTTGTCCGTTTTCCTCGATTTCTGGTGAAGAAATAACCGTTTCATCGGTGTTAAGCTTTATCTCCCTTTTAACGTATTTTGGGCCGTTTTTATTTACTCTTTGGAGTAAAATACCCATTCATCGGGTTTTTGAGTGTTAAACTTCCTTTTTAACTTGTTTTTGTCAGTTTTCCTCGATTTTGGTGTAGAACATCCGATTTAGGACACTCTGGTTTTAACATCTGTTTTTACTTGTTTTTGATCGTTTTCCTCTACGTTTTGGTGTAAAACACCCGTTTATCGGATATCTCAGCGTTTAACTCACTTTTTAACGTGTTTTCTGTTCTCGAAAAACCATTTACTTCTGTAGGAGTTTAAAAACTTTGTCCGTTTTCCTCGATTTTATGGTGTAGAAACATCCGATTTATAGGACATTCTGGTGTTTAATATCTTTTAACTTGCTTTGATTGTTTTCCTCTTCGTTTTGGTGTTAAAACACCCTTTTATCGGATGTCTAAGCGTTTTAACTCACTTTTTAACGTGTTTTCTGGTCTCAAAAAACCATTTACTTGTTTAGGAGGTTAAAAACTTTGTCCGTTTTCCTCGATTTTATGGTGTAGAAACATCCGTTTTATTGGACGCTCGGGCGTTTAACATCTATTTAACTTGTTTTGATCGTTTTCCTCTACGTTTTGGTGTAAAAACACCGTTTTATCGGATGTCTAAGCGTTTAACTCCCTTTTTAACGTGTTTTGTGACCTTTCCTCGATTTTCTGGTCTCGAAAAACCATTTACTTGAAGTTTAGGAGTTAAAGATGTTTTTAGCGGGTTTTTTAGATAGTTTTTCTCGACTTCCAGCTTTTTGCCTAAGATTGCCATATCAGTCATACCAATTCTTGTTCATTTCATGGCGTCCCGATTTGGTATTTTGGACATCTGGTAACCTTAGGCATGTTTTATATAGAGAAAAGGGTTTCCTTTTTTGATTTTCATGTTTTGTTGAATTTCAGTCTCTGGTTTGTGAATCAACCGAAGATGGCGTCCCAGATTTGCATACAAAGGAACGATCGGTCTCATGACTTATTTGCATCGACCTCTCAGACCAACATGGAACTCTTCTTAATTTCAATCATATTTAATTTTCTACCACCCACCATTTTCTATCCTTAAAAGATTTATTTTTCTAATTTTTTAAATCGTGAAAGCCAACAATTTAAAAACTTTCTATTTGATCAACTAAATGTTGTTTATTTAGATTAATTATTTAAGTAGGCTCAACGAGATGCGTGTCGCCATTTCGGCAAATCTTCACCTATCAATTTATTTAAAAAAAAATTGGATGGAATTAAGTAGATTGTGACATTTTAGGCAATTTGTGAAAGAAATGAAATTTCATTTCTGTCACGAAAGAGGAAATGGCCCTGGAATTGGCGCTTGAATCAACAGTTCTCCACCCTTCGACTATCGGAGGGATCGTTGGAACGAAGAGCCTCTGGGCACTTTCCTTTTTTTATCGACGAAACATTTGTTTTAATAGCTTCCGTTTAAATATAATCCCCATTTAAATCCTTTAAAACGATTTTTATCGGTGTAATGAAGCTGTCGAAGAAAATTAGTTCTCAGACAACTAACTACGTTAATAGCCGGTTTTTCGTTCAAATTATCTCGCGAATCAAAAGATGGAATTCCACGATATTGTTTTTTTAAAAGCAACATTTCTTTTTTAAAATTAATAATGGAATTTTATTATCACAAATCGGATACCTATTAAACTTATTTATGGTTCAGCCTGAAAAAAACTAAATAGATTATTATCGAAAATTTATTATGTTTCAAAATCAGGCTACTGGTTCAAAATACAGTTTTGAAAATTACGTTCGGGGGTTCCGCGTGTCTAAAATCGATTCCGTTTGTCTAATAATTGTGGCTAAAAACGCGTTTTCTGAAGTCGTGAGAGCGAGAAATCCTTTTTGCCAGATTTTTGGCCGCTTTCCTAGGTTATTTTTGCCATTTTTCTACCAAATTTTCGGCGCAGAACCCCAATTCACAAAATTTTTCCGTTTTCTTTGATTTTTCGTAAAAGAAACCTTTTTTTCCCCGGTTTTAAGAATTTCGTTCATTTTTCTTCTGAGAAACAACTTTCTGCATCTTCTACACTTTTTTAATATATTTTTTTTGTTTTAATTTTTATTTTAGATAAACACCCTTTATGGTTGTTTCCGATTAATCGTATCTGCTGAAAAAAATCCCTTTTATTTTTTTAACAGCCCTTTTATGAGCGTTTTCTCGTTTTATTGGCCACGAAACACCTTTTCTCTTTAGCAAGCGATGTCCATCTTTGGTTAAAAAAACCCCTTTTTCTTGGCTTTAAGGTATTTAATATCGGCTTATAAAGTCTCTTTTGGAGGAATAATCGAGGAAAACTAGCTAAAAGTGATAAATAGGAGTTTTTCCCCATTTTTTCTGGCCCCTTCCAATGAATTTTTGGACAATTTTCTGACACTGAAATTCCCTCGGGGGCACTTGCCTACCCAAGTCAAAAATTATGGCCAAAATGCTTAAATCTTACTCAAAAATTGGGAAAACGAACAAAAATATTTTATGGGAAGGACGGCTTATCTTCGATCTCCTGTTGAAATCCTTGTAACGCAAATGATTCTTGAAAGAGACAAACTCAGAATAGAAAAATGAACTTCAAGTTTTTAAGTTGATTGTTTAAAAAAAAAAAAAAAATTGTTTTCTGAGTGTGGTTCACCTTTCTTCGGAACGCCCACAGAGTGAGACTCGCGAGTTCTACGTCATGTCTTTTCCCGTATTGTCCGAGAAGCGAGTAGGTCGCAGGTCAACCAACTACAAATCCTTTTACAAGGTCCAAACGTTTTTTTAAAATCTTAAACAGAAAACAAAGTAAGCTACGGATAAACTTGCATCACTGGGGATTTATCTTCTTTTCTTGGGCAGCCCGACACCTCCAAGATAACATCAAAGGTGATATTTGGTGAAAAGTGGGGTGAAAAAAATTGCTGAAGACGATCGATGAAGGTCACTAAGTTTTTTGGCCCATTTCCAAAACCTGTCGAGGGAACAATATCTAAGGGGGATAAAAAAAAAACGATGATTCAGAAAGGGGATTTTTTTTTTAGTATGAAATCTGTGAAATTGAAAGTATAGACAGGGGAGACACAATTTGATGAGTTTATTTTCGAAATGGGGTCCCTTCTTCCCTTCTCGTGTGGAGATCGATATGTTTCCAATAGCAACCCCTCTTCGATGAATATCCTGTCAAAAGCTTTCATCCGTTGTTAGTGGGAAGGATTTGTAATTCGAGCACCTTGTCTATTTTTTATGCGTCAAGAGGCGTTTTAGGGTGAGAGGGAGGGTGGGAAAAGAGTTATTCGAAAATTGCATTCCCCAGCCGTTTGGGAAAACACTCACGTCAATCAGGATCAACGTAGGAGCCTATCAAAAATCCAAGTTGGAACACTTTTATGGAAATTATTCTTCCGAAGGATAAATCATAAATTTTTTTTTTTGCCCTCCTCTTATGGAAATTAGGTAGGTTAAAAAGGCTAAAATTAGAAGAGACTAACTACTATTGACTGAGTAAATGGCTAAATCTACGGGGAGTTTTCGAATAGTGGGGGATCGATTTCAATTTCAGAATGGTTTTTTGGACAAAAAAAACCTTCTTTCTATCAAATTTTCGCTCGTTTTGCCTGTATTTTATCAAAAAATATCCTCTTATTACTGAATTTTTT